>JAQQSK010004425.1:316475-369159 GCA_028658325.1 Potorous gilbertii
AGGATGGAAGGGTGAAGAGGAGAGACATATTCAGATCTGCATTTTAGAAAAATCACTTTAGTGACAGAATGGAAGATGGATTAGAGTGGGAAGAGACTTGAGGCAGGAAGGCCAGTAGACTTGCAGTAATCAAGGGTAAGGTGATGAAGACCTGTACCACTTTTTGTCCTTGGACACTATCAAAGGAGAGAAGAAATATATTTGAGAAGTGTTGCTATGGTCAAATCAGCAGGTCTTGGCAGCTGCTTGGGTATTGAGGATAGGGTAGGGGTGAGAGACAGTGAGGAATCCAAGGTGACTGCTTGGTTGTAAGCCTGAGGGTCTGGAAGGATGGTATTGCTCTCTACAGTAATAGGGAAGGTAGGAGCAGGAGAAGAGTTCTGGAGGAAAGATAATGAGTTCTGTTTTGGACATGTTGAGTTTAAGATGTCTGCTGAACATCTCGTTCAAGATGTTTAAAAGGAAGTTAGATATTCAGGATTGTAGGTCAGCAAAGAGATTGGGGCTGAAACAGTAGACAAGAGAATCATCAGCATAGAGATGGTAATTAAATCTGTGGGAGCTTATGAAACTGTTAAATGGAGTAGTGTAGTGGGAGAAGAAAAGAGGGCCCAGAACGGAACTGTGAAGGATACCTATAGTTAGAAGGCATGATTGGAGGAGGATCCGGCAAAAGAGACACAGGAGCAGTTGGATAGGTACGGATAAAACCAGGTAATAGTGAAGGTCCCAAAACTCAGAGAGAAGAGTGTGTCAAGGAGAGAGTGATCAACAATACCAAGGACTACAGAGAGGTTGAGAAAGAATGAGGTTTCAGAGAGCAGGAGTTGAGGACAGAAAAATGATGAACTAGGTATCAAATTCATTGAGGAAGGTGGAGTGACCTGGGGATCAGTAAACAACAGCTACCAGGATTTTGATTAAGTGGTATGTATGAATAGCAAGAAGCTCAAAGGAAGAGAGGTTACTGAGAAATGGAGGAAGATGGAGAACCTGGAATACTGAATTCCCCTGCCTCAAGCAGTGAACTGAGGAGAATGAATGAAGGTGCAGACAATATGGGAAAGGGTGGTCAGAGATGCTTTGTCATCAGCAGAAAGCTAAGTTTTAGTAAGAACTAATAGATAGAAGGAGTGAGAGAGGAATAGATTTAAAAAGAAGGGAAATTTGTTTCCAATGTAAAAAGACATTCTAGAGAATACAGTGGAAGGACTGGGTGAAGTTAGGATAAAACTTTGGAGTGGGAGGGTTGAGTGAGATAGGAATAAAGAATCAGGTGATAGGGGAATGGGTTTGGATTATGATCTATAAGAATTTAGAGTCACTGGATATGAAGGGTATGACTAGGTAGGAGAATGTTCAAACATTGAGTAGAGGGTGCCGCTTTTCTGTCATCAAAGGACAAGTACATCAGGAGATGGAAGACCTAAAGTTGAAGGGAGGGTTGCTCTTCTTGGCATTGTAAATTCTCTATATCCCAGTTGGGAGATTGGACTGTCAGCAGAAGGTAGAAAATGCCTTGCCCTGATATTGATGGAAATGATTGCTTTGGGGCAAATGAAAGACGCCTCGCCTGGCCAGTAGCAGTCTTCGCTCAGAGATCATACTGGGCCCAGTAGGAGATGGAAGACTCAGTACACTAGTATAAATCCTTGGTCTGAGGAGTCTAGCAATGAGACTGAAGCAGGAAGTATGACCCTGCCTCTAGCAGTCTTTCCTCAAAGGTATGCTACACCCTAGTATACCCATGATCATTTTTCTCCAGCTGTTTTCATACCTAGAATGCTCTCCCTTCCCTGCTCTGACTGTTGACCTCCTGGGCTTCCTTTAAGTCCCAACTAAAATTGCACATCCCTCCCTTACCTAAATCCAATTCATTTGCAAGTTATGGCATCATCTTCCTGATATCATTGAGGTCTTCTTCAAGAATGAAGGACAAACCACAACCTGTGAGTGATTGGAGCTGCCCAGTAGGGACCCAACTGGCCAGTTCCAGTTAAGCAGCACCATTCCATTCCTCCCCTCCTTTCCCCTCTACTTTCCTACCCCCAATTGGGATATCATGCCCTTACCTGAGGGTTCGCTGCCAAAAGAACTTAAGTTTTTAATGACTGAAACTTGACGATATCTTCGGGTTTACTGATTATGCTTCCTTCTTATAGACCAAGACCAATTCATCTGGCTGTTGTTGATTGGACAGTGATAAGTCCCTGCCAAAGCACCATTAAGGGTTATTTTTGGGGCCTTGAGGGCTCAGAGTGAAGGTAAATAGTAATTATTTCTCTTTTTGGCCAGAAACTCTGAGGGTCTTCCTCTTCCATTTTTATTTTTTTTTTTTTGAATTAAAGAAGCCATCCCAGGCTCACTTCTTAAACAGCTCTAACCATTGACTGGTCATTGCCTCAGTCAAAGTGAGAAGCTTCAAAAAACCAAGGTCTCCTACTGCATCCTGGGCCATCTCCAGTCATCCTGATGAATATCTGGCCATTGGACTTAGATGACTCTGGAGGAGAAAGTGAGGCTGGTGACTTTGCACAGCTCTCCCTCACTCAACTACAATTCAGTTGCTGGTCATGGCCTCATCTTCCTGATGTCATGGTCTTCTTCAAGAACAAAGGACAAACCACAACAACCACAAAGTTTCCCCTCCTACAGGAAGCGTTCTTCAAACCCTCTTAAATCTCTTCTTTTAATTTAATTACTTCTTACTTATCTGTTATAGTTTCCTTTGTACATATTTGGCTGCATGTTGTTTTTTCCATTATAAGGTAAACTCCTTAAGGGCAAGGACCCTCTTTTCCATCTTTTTGTTTCTCCGGCACTTGGCATTATGCCTTGTATAATAGCAGGCACTTGATAAATGTTTATTATTAATCTGGTTTTAAAAAATTGATAATTTTATTTCAGAATAATTGGTTTTCTTTATAATCTACATATTTTATTTTAGACATTTAAAAACATTATTCTGAAAAGCGATGCATGGACTTCAGGAGCCTGCCAAAAGTGTCCATGACATAAGATTAATAATTCCTACATACTACAGGAAACTCCAGTTGTTTTTATGAGATAGTGATCTTCTGTAAGAGGTAACCTTCTGGTCCTTTTACTCTAGTGGTCATCCACAAGGTTTTGAGAGGTTTGGTTCAGAGCTGATCATAGGATCACATATCTAGAACCAGAAGGGACTATTGAGGCTGTCTAGGTCTACCCTTTCATTTAACAGTAGAGGACACAGAAGCCCCTGGAGGTTAAGTAGCTTTCTTAAGAACACACGGATAATGTCAGGGGCAGGACTTGAGTTCAGATTCTCTAGATTCCAAAAGCATCATATCATGCACATCAAAGCAAAAGCTGGTAGAGCATTGGGAAGATCCTTAGTGAGAATTCTAGTCACTGCTTATGGGCCATGAGGATACTTACCTGAGTGACCCTAAGAGATCTTATCATGTCAGCATTTTAGGAAGGTTTACTAGTATAGCCAGACCTGGATCCCCATACTTAGGTCTTGCCCAGGGGTGAAATGGTGGTTGATTTTCTTATTTTATACCAACAGGATTCCTTGCAGGCCACATAATCCTAAGATAACATTAACTACAGGAATTGTAGTGTGTGGAGTGATGGGTTGGGAAAAGAAACTCACATACCTCTCCTACCTGTAGTAGTAGGGAGGCTGAACTCTGCCTAGTGTCAGGTTGAGACATTCCTAGCACCCGCTGAAGTGCAGGGTGATGGCCTAGGAAAGTCAAGGGGCTTAGGGATTGGAGGTCATGGTGGGGAGACATGACTGACTTTAAGACTGCAAGGCAGAGGGACAAATGAAATGACAACAGATTGTAATTGAATAAGGGAATTTCAGAGTTCATAAACATGGAAATGGGACATATTTGGTTGATGGCAAGATAAAGATATGATCATCTCTGTGTATATTAAGATAGAGTGGAGGAGTGAGTTATAGGACATGAACAAACTGAAGAACTGGGAGGTAAATGTGTTGGAGAGGATAAAAATGTATATATTGAAGTGGCCTAGTATAAAGGCAGGAATTTAGGAGGACAGAAAGATTGTGAGCCAGACACTGAGCTCATTGAGGAAGGAAGGGGAGTGTACTGGAGTTTAGAGACAACTACCAGGATTTTGATTGGGTTGTAAATCTGAATTATTTGGACCTATAAGGAGGAGAGGTTACTGAATGATGGTAATAGGGAGAGAACCTGGGAATGGTATTGGAGGACAAGGAATATTCCTACATCCCTTCCTTGACCATTGAATCAAGGGCAATGGGTGAAAGTAAAGATGGTTCTGGAAAAGGTAGGCAGGGAAGCTTTGTTATCAGGAAGAAAAGTCTCAGTGAGAGCTAAAAGATGAAAGGAGTGGGAAAGGAAAAGTTTAAGATCAAATCTGGGATGCTTACCAATTGGCGAATGGCTAAACAAGTTGTGGCATATGATTGTGATGGAATACTAGTGTGTACTGTAAGAAATAATGAGTGGGTCGGTTTTAGAAAAACATGGAAAGATATGCACAAAATAATAAAGAGTGAGAAGAGCAGAACCGAGAGAACATTGTATACCATAACAGCAATATTGTTGGAAGAATAACTGTGAATGACTAAATTACTTTTGATTATTAAAAATACTCATATCAACTATAGAGTAAGATGTTGTTCACCTCCAGAGAAACAACTGATAAATAGAAGTATGCACAGTATGATTTTACATACATACGCATATACATACACATCTCTGTCTCTGTATCAATATAAATCTGTGTCAAATAGTGGCTTTCTTTAATGTGGGGTGGGGAGGAAGAGAATTTGGAGCTTAAAATATAACAAAAAATGATAAAATTTTTAAAAAAGAAAGCAAGTTTGTTACTTATGAAGTAAATATTCCATAGTGGAAGGGATAGGTAGATTTAAAGTGATATGGGCTGTGGGAGGGCTGGATTGAGGGGGACGGAGATTGCTGTTGTTGTGTTTGTCCTTTGTTCTAGAAGAGGACCATGACATTAAGACGACTTGCAGTTGACTTTGATTAAAGTGAGGGAGGGCTGTGCAAGGTCACCAGCCTCACTTTCTCCTCCTGAGCCATCTGGGTCCAGTGGCCTGATATTCATCAGGAAGACTGGAGATGGCCCAGGATGCAAGGGGAGACCCTGGCCCTTTCAGGCTAAGGTCTTATCACATTCTCATTTGGGATGAGATAAGACCCATTCAATGAATAGGTTTCTTTAAGTTACTCAAGGGCCGCATTAATACAAAAAAAAAATCAAACTGGTTGTGAAGACCCTCTCGGTAAAAGAGAAACAATGACTATTTAGTTCTTACATTCACTCTGTGCTAGGTGGGTGGGAACTTGTCCAGTCTATGAGCTACAGAGTGAATTGGGTTTAAAGCTTGATCTTTGAGCAATGTAGCCAGTAAATCCAAAGGAAAAAAAAGGCAGCTTTTGGCCAGGGCAGAACACCAGAGGAGAAGAGAGGAGAGGACAGGAGAGGCTCCTCCTCTCTGGGATGGAGATACAGGATGGAGAATGGCAGCTGGAGAGTCCAGATCACTGTGACTGGGTGGGATTTTATTAATTACTGACACAAATTCAAATAGATCATGATGGTTACTTGAGGTTCTGCCTTATGCCCTGTGGTGTCAGCTCAGGGTGTTAGGTAACTCAAGTGAGGAGGGGATCAGCTGGGGAAGCTGTTTAGCTGCCTCATCAAACGACTGAATAATTTTATTACTTCAATCCACAAAAATTCCTATATCTGTTCCACATCCCCTGTTTTCTCTCCACTTCTACATCCTGTACTTGTGCAGTTTATTTGTTTTTTTTATTCAAGTGTGAAGCTTTATATTTATCCTGATTAAATTTCATCTTATTTGTTTTAATTTTATTTTCAAGCCTATTTTTTTGGGGGGGGGAAGGATTTTGATATTGTCATCTAATGTATTAGAAAGCCATCTAAACTTCATGCCATTCACGGATTTGATATGCATTTAATTTATTCTTTCATCTAAGCTATTGATAAAATATCAATTTGGTAAAACAAACAGAACTAGGTTAAAGGGCACCTCACTGGAGACCTCTATTCATTGTGTTCACACAGGGTATTAATCAGTACTCTGTTTTCATTCATTTGATCAGTAAGGAATATACTGTAACTACCTTCACTATTATCTAGCACACTATCCTCTACCTGCAATGTCTCTCCAAATGGACATTATGAGCAAGGAAATCTTGTCAAATATTTTACTGAAATACAAATACACCTACTATGTTTGCATGATTCCCATTGACGTACCGGTCTAATAGCCCTGTCAAAAAAAGAAAATATTAATCTGGTATGATTTGCTCTCAGTGATGACTTGTAATAATCAACTCTCCCTTTTTATATGCTCACATACTCTTCATTTAATAATCCATTCTATCATTTTCCTAGAACTCGACATCAAATTCACCAGACAACAATTTGAAGAATTCTCCCCTTTTTCTTTTCTTTCTTTTTTTTTAAACTGAGTCATCATTTACCTCTCTCCCATTCTGAAGTCTTCTTACCTAGTCTTCAAGATTCTCCAAGGGTCATTAGTAATATTGCAGCAAATATATTTGCAAGTTATTTTAAGGGGTGTAATCATTGGTGTGCTGGTTAATGTTTAACAACTGACTCTCCAGTGGAAAAAATGTACATGGTACATTTTAAAAATTTAATCTTCCTAATTAATATTTTTCTTTATCACTTTCTTCAATCTAGACAGTCAGCAAAATGATAAATCAAGCCTGTTTGTAGTGTTTACAGATTTCTGGAGTGTAAATGTTCATACTTGAAAATTCAACAATCTGCTTTCTGGGTTTGAGCTGGCCTCAGTACACCCCTGTGTCTTGGGAGTTTGGGCCTGCCCACCTGAAGTTATTGAGGGCAGTCGGTCCTTACTCTTTCCTTTCTTAATTTGGATTTTGTTAATATCCTTCTTGCTCTGAAGTTTTCTCCTTGACAGAGGAAGATAGGGAGATAGGAGTTAAATAGTTCTGCCTTTCCCCAGCTGCTCCTACCTGTATTCTTAGGCTCATAGATTGAGAGCTGTAAGGACTCTTAAAGGGCATCTAATCCAGCCTCCTTATTCTACAGATAAAGAATCTGAAGAACAGGGTGATTAAAGAACTTCACCAAATTCTCACAGGTAGCAAGTAGCGGAAGCAGGATTTGAACTCATGGTCTCTTACTGCAAATTCAGTTCACTTTCCAGAGACTGTACTGGGGTATTGCTCATGAGACAGCATTGTCATTATTTTTTTTTGTCTTTCAATTCCCTGTCCTTTTGAATACATCCATGAATGAAAAAGTACATATATATATATATATATATATATATATATATATATATATATATATACACACACATACATACACACACACCTATATATACATATATATATATATATATATATATATATATATATATGTATATATAGGTGTATACACACACACACACACACACACACACACATATATACCTATATTGACACTGTGTTAACTCCTGAGGATACAAATACAAAAGAAAGATAGTCTTCGCCATCTAGGATCTTTTTTTTTCTCTTATGGGGGTCAGGAGAAGGAGAAGAGGAGACAACTACAGGGGAGTGGTGTCCTGGAAAGGAAAGCTTGGTGTGGGGAATCTCAGTAGAACTTTCATTCAGCTAGGGACCACAGTGGATTTAGAGTTCTGGAATGCCAGAGCTCAAATCCAGCCTCAGACCCTTACTAATTGTGTCATCCTGGGCAAGTCACTTAACTACTGTCTGCCTCAGTTTCCTAACTGTAAAATGTGAATAATAATAGTTACCTTCCAGCATTGTTGTAAGGATAAAATGAGATATTTGTAAAATGCTTTGCATACCTCAGAGCTATTAACTATTATTACCAGAATGAGTCAATCTGTAGCCATATGAATTTCTTTATTTGAAATATCAATATATTTAGTTTTGTCACAACAGTCAAAATCCAAGAAATAATCCTGACTAGGATGGCTCTAACTGACCAGCCGTGTTATTTTCCATTTCTGTAGTTAACTAATTGTTTCCTGAAAGGATGAGTGTGCTTTAGCTTTGATCATTTAGTATAAACATTGTCTGTGACCTGAACACATTGTTTTCATTGTGCAGATTGAACCAGTTTTCTTCACTTTGTGTCATTCCATAGGTCTGGCCATGTTCTTAGGAAATTTTTCTATTTGTCATTCCTCTATTTCTCTAGACATACAGTTCTTCTTTTGCTTTCTCGGGATTTCATCCCCAAGAGTTTCCTTCCCATCTTTCTTTTCTTGTCCTCATTATGAACTGCAGGGTCTCTGGATCCTTCACTAGGGAAGACCACATACCTCCTTCTAATTATATGCTCAGATTTATTCTGGACTTTCTTCCTGTTTTCCTCTGTTTGAGGACCAGGCCTTAGCCTTCATTAACACTTCCTATAGGGAGGAGGAAAGGGAAGTGTATTCAAATTGGCTTTTGAGACCATGACCTAAAAATATGAAATCCTTCAGCTGGGGCTATATTTGTCTCCTTGGTAAGAAACTTCCAAGCTTCCTTTGACAACACAACCCATCTTACCTAATATAGTCCACATGCCATTGAAATATTGTTTTTTAAAAAGTTATTTAGTATTTTATTTTTCCTCAGTTACATGTAAAAATAATTTTAAACATTTGTTTTTAAAACTTTGAGTTCCAAATTTTCTCCCTTCCCCCATTGAGAAAACAAGTAATTTGATATCGGTTATACATGTTGTCATGCAAAACATTTTCATATTAGTCATGTTGTGAAAGAAAACATAGATTAAAAAAAACTCAAGAAAAATAAAAAAAGTATGCTTCAATCTGTATTCAGACACCATCAGTTCTTTCTCTGGGGATGGATAACATTTTTCATCATAAGTCTTTCAGAGCTGTTTTGGATCAGTTGTATTGTTAAGAATAGCTAAGCCATTCACAGCTGATCATCTTACAATGTTGCTGTTACTTTGTACATGGTACATTTCACTTTGGATCGGTTCATGTAAATCTTTTCAGGTTTTTCTGAGAGTATCCTGATCATCATTTCTTATAGCATAGTAGTATTCAATCATAATCATATATCACAGTTTGTTTGGCCATTCCCCAATTGATGAGTATCCCCTCAATTTCCAATTCTTTGCCTCCAGAAAAGAGTGGTTATATACATTTTTGAACATATAGGTCCTTTTTCTTTTTGATTTTTAACTCTTTCGGGATGCAGACCTAGTAGTGGTATTGCTAAGTCAAAGGCTGTGCATAGTTTTATAGCCCTTTGGGCATAGTTACCATGGAGATATGCTTGACACTCTACATCCATACCTCCTTCCCAGGTATAGACATACATACGTATACATAAACACACACATAGCGAAAGAGGTATGTGGATATCTATATCTAGATAACTACTGATATATAGATATCTAGACAGAGGATATCTATTTCATAGATAAATATTGATATCTATCTAGCTATCTGAGATAGATGTCTATATACCTATATCTAAAAACTTATTAATATTGATATTTATATATTTCAGTGGCCGGAACTACTTCTGCTAAATCTTTAAAGCTGATACCACTATCTAGCTACTTTATTTTGACAAGAGATGATACACTATAGTAGGCAGACAAAACTCAGGAAGACCTGGATTTAGATCTTACTTTAGATGGTTACTTCCTGTGTGACCCTGGGCAAATCACTTAAAATTCCTGAATTTGTTTTTTCATATATACATTGAAGCTGATCATAGCACCCGCTACACAGGGTTACAGAAGGGATTTAATGAGATTTTATGTTGTGCAAAGGGTACTGGTTTAGAGTCAGAGGATCAGGGTTCAAACCCCAAATGTGTAATACAAGGAGAGAGCACTGAATTTGGAGTCACGCAACTTGTGTTCATACCTCCATGTAAAGAGGGCTTCAGGGCCATTGTCCTTCTCTTCCTTTCCTACTTGATTGTCCTCCTTTAGACTTCTTCCTCCCCTCTCCCTTTTTTGCTTTCCTTTCATGTGCTGTCTTATCTTTTTAGAGTTCAGTTTCCTCAAGGGTAGGCATCTTTTTCTTTTCCATATTTGTATCCACAGCACTTAGTATTTCCATATTTATGTCCCTGACACATAGTAGGTACTTCATAGATGTTTATTGATTGCCTAAAGTGTTGACCGCCAATTTACTACCTGTGTGAACCTGAACAAATCTCTTAAAATCTCTATGCGTCAATTCTTTATCTGTAAAATGAGGGTATTGAACAATGAACTTTTAAGACCCTTTCCAATTTGAGATCTAGCTTCTGAGGAACCTTGAGCAATTTACTTGACTTAACTCTCTGAGTCCCAGTTTCCTCATATTTAAAAGTAGACACTAGACTATCTCTAGGATCCCTTTAAGGTCTCCAGTAAGTCTAAATCTGTCATCTTAAGTGTTATGTTAATACCAGTTATTATTATTCTGTCTACACAAAAGATTCCCAAGACTTAATGAGACAGTTCTAAAATAAAATCAAAATAAGTTTCCTAAAAGAAGGTCATTGTTTTTATCCCCTTAACATTTGGCTCTTTCTATTGAGTAAAAAAACAAACCCAGTAACAACAATTCACAATCTCTTTCTGTAGAGCTTATTGATATTAATAAGTCAAAAGTGTGAAATTCACTATCCTTTTCAATGGTGACTTTTGGATCTGTTTTTGTTAAGATATGCATGGTAGGATAAGAAACCTTTCTTATATGTTTCCTTCCAAATTTACATAGAAATATGTTGACTGAGTGTCCTGTAAAAAGAAATACTTAAGAAGATGTAATCTTTCATTTTATGAATGACGAATTGGCCTGGAATTAAATGGGAAGAGATCAGATTGAACTTCATTTCAGGAATTACATAGTGATTTCAACTGCTCAATGGCATAAAAAGTCATTTCTTTATAACCAGCATTTTACTAGTGATATCATATTATGTATTTATGCATCATTGAAACACTATGATCTTGGAATGATTAAAATTACAAATAATCCAAGCAACAAAGGAAGAAGACATGCTGGTTATAAGTAGACCTCTTGTTTATTTGGGACTACCCTTTTCTGTAATGGCTACTCTGCTTTAGATAAACCCCTTTTTCCTTTTTGTTTTCCCTACCCTGTTGCTTTTTGAGAGCCTTTTATTTTTGGGATTGTACATGCCCAGAAACTTCTAGCCTTGCTAACTAGTACTTCCTTGCCCCTGATATCAGGTTAAAAAAACCAGCTAGACGAGTCTGAGCCTAGCCCCTTTCCTCCCTTATTCATACCTGGTTTATTTCTTAGACTTCTTCCACCATTAGAAGAAGTGCACTATCCATGCTTCACTTCAACCATGCCTGGTGTCTCTCTCCTTCCCTTGCCCCTACCCCCTGACCCTTTTCTTTTCCTTGCCCACCCAGGAATTACCAGGTTAGAGAAACCTTACTGCTAAGACTCTACTGATGAGAGACTCTCTCTAAAGCCCTCATTGTAGGAAGTTCCTCAGCAGTTTGTCTGTCTGTCTGTCTGTCTGTCTCTCTCTCTCTCTCTGTCCCCCCCACCCCTCTCTCTCTCTCTCTCTCTCCTCTTTTCCCCCTTTCTCCTCACCTGACATATTGCCACACTCCCTCCCTCCAACTTGGTTCCTTACCGGCTTCCAGCTGCCCTATACGGTGCTGTCTTCTTATATTACACTATAAGGGTAAAAATTGTTTTGTTTAGAAACTTAGAATAGAGCCTGCCACATATCAAGTGCTTGATAAATGCTTTACCTGTTTATATATCTTAGAAAAAAATTTTTTTCCCATCTGAAAATTCAGTCTTTTAAATTCTTGTCTATCAGGTGACCTAGAATCCCAGGTATACTCTTCCCTTGTTCCTCTTCGGTTGCTGCTGAGGATCTCAGGTTAAGTCATAAGCCTCCACTTTGATGAACAAAGGGGCTATTGCTTTTAGCATCATTGGACAGTATATCTTTTGCTATTAGTTACCAAGTCTAACAAAAGCAGAAATAATTGATTGGGAAAGTAATTGGCACTAGGAATGGGTTTGTTGTTAACAGAAAAGTGCTATTTTCTTCTTTTTATTATCTTGATTAGAGACCTAGGATGGACTTTGGTGGACCGAGGCTCAAGTCTCTTGTTTGTATCTCTCTGTCCTTCTGTCTCTTTCACATGCTCTCATTCCACATTCCACCTCCCCCAAATGCCTTCCTTCTTAAGTTTATTTTATCCATGGTCTTTTTCTTCCCTTAGCCACACCTAGTGTTGCACCAAAAGATGGACAAACGGAATGTTTATGACCTCTTAGATCATAGAAAATTCTCTGCCCTTAGAAACTTAGGAGTTTTTCTGTTGTTGCATGAATTGTCGCTGGAGAATTTACTGAAAGACATAGATAAGAACTGCATAGAATAGGAAGACTTGCAGAAGTTGCCATCAGCTTGATGGAAGGGAAATCATGAAATAAAAATCAATTAAAGTATCAAGTTAAAGATAGGATTTTTTAATAATAAGTCATACCAAAATAGATTTTTTAAAAATGTAAAAACCAATCCCTTATCATTTAATTACATTGTATACACATAAATATGAACCATATTAATCTAGTTTAATTTTCTGTTTTTGTGTCTAGTTTTTCAAATATTTTCCTATTAGATAAAAATTGTCAGAATTAAAAAAAAAAACCTAACATCTATCTAGCACTAAGAATTTCGGAGTGTTTTATATATGTTTTTATTTGAACCTCACAGCAAGCACATGAGGTAGGTGCTGTTATTACTTCCCACTTTACATATGGGAAGAAGGAGTATAATGATGGTGGTTTTCACCTCCATCCTAGTCAAAGTAATCTTACAAAGCCAGGACATTGTGACTGAATTGATCAAACAACTAAAAGAATTAGTGTGCAGAAAGACTTTAGTCAATTTAAAAACATCATAGAAGTTTTGAGAAGAATATAGATGACCCCCAGTGGGAAATGACTTGTGACTGGCTAAAAGAGTTGGATACCCTCTGGGCCTGTGTATATCACAGGACACCAAGGACAATAGACCAGGGACCATAAAGTGTTTTCTGTGAAGGCTAATAGTAAACATTTTAGGCCATGTGGACAGAGAGATAAAATTGAGGATGTCATATAGGAACTTATGTAAGAAGAGAGAAAACAAATTTCCACAAAATTTTTATTGACAAATTCCAAATATGATATCAAATAACTACTTTTTTTTTAAATACAAATCTACTAAGAAGAAGAATGCATTTCTTTTTGAGGGTATAATAGCTTAAATGGGCTTCAAAGTTAGTATTCCCTATCATCAAAACTGATTGTAAATGTTTATCTTTTAATGCTGACCTGCAATGAGATTTTACATATTCGTTCTTCAAAAATGTCTTTTCCCATAGATAGGCCCTGCCAAATACTGATGTCAGTCCATAAGTCTGACTTTAATTTGGGATATTCATCCCTTGGAAGGCATTTTTAGGATCACATTTGATTCTTTTCTTGGTATTTGCCATGTCAGATTAATCACAGATTGATCACTTCCAATTGAAAGTTTAGTAGAAGCTCTTCCACTGCATAGCTGAATACATTTTGAAATTCATTAAAGTTTCTTTTGCATTTACATAAAGGTCTGAAAAAACATTGCTGGAACTGTAGTTTGAGGTTGGAACACGTCTGCTGCAAATTTGTGTGGAGTGGAGATCTCATTCTTGTTTTTAACTTTTGACAGCCATGGGAGTGGTATGAAGCAGCTTTGACCCTACTTGTGATTCCAATGTCAGTTGTTCTGCACTGGCTTTACCACAATATAAATGTAAAACAGTAGAGCTTTTACATAGGAATGTTTACTTCAGAGGGTGTATCACAAATACACAAACATACTCCCCCCGCCTCACTAACTCAGTCCTTGGAGTGGGAAAGGGATTAAGTCTATAATTTAGCTCAATCCCTATTCAGAGTTCAAAAACCCTTGGGGAGGGTGATGTTGGCATTACAGGAACCCTGACTTTTCAGAGCTTCAGTGCTGAGATGACTGACTGTGCACCCATCACACCTAGAATCCTGTCTCCATTCTCCAAAATTGCCAATGCTTGAACTCCTGGTTGGTGAGGATCACTTCCAGTATCTGACAAATAATGCAAAGAAGCAACCCCAGGCCCATTTCTCAAAGGGGGAAAAAGAGGGAGAGGAAGGGAAGGGCAAATCCCTTACCCCCATTTGCCTCTGATTTCAATTTCCTGGCAAATACTCTGGGTGAAATAGATAGGAATCTCTTAGAGGACTGCCAAAAAAAAAAATGGAGGAAAAAGAGAAAACTGGTTGGGCACAGTAGTGTCAGTCATGGAGGCTACCCCCATCCAAGTGGTAGGGATGCCATGGACTCCATGTTTGATCAGCTAGGCATACTCAAATGTCAGGTTATGTAAATTTTGCATAAAAGTGCTGTTTTGCCTCCTAATTTTAGGTTGAACTCATTAAGAAACATCACGTTTGCAACAAAATGCTAATTTTTAAAGTCGCTGTATTTGAAAATAGTGGATAGAAAGCTGAATGAGCATTTATAGAGTGTCTCCTATTTGCCGGTTACTGTACCAAATACTTTTTACAAATATTATCTCATTTGATTCTTGCACCAACTCTGTGAAATAGGTACTCTTATTACCCTGTATTATACTAGAGGAAACTGAGTCAGAGAGAGGCTAAGTGACTTGTTTAGTGTCATAAAGCAGAGGCTAGATTTGAACTTAGGTTTTTCTGAGTCCAGGCCCAGAAGTCTATCCACTGCACCACCAACTGCCTTCCCTCCTGCTTTGACAATAGTAGTTGCAGATGATTCTTCTGGCTTAGAAAATTTTCAGGCTTGGCCCTGAGTTCAAAATCATAATAAAACTCCCCTGCTCCCCTTGTCCCCGTTTTTTTTGTTTTGACATGATGGATCTGACTGATAATAAAAAAATGAAATGTCTTGGCATATTGATACATGTGGCATTCAAAATGCTGTGTGGTTATAATTTCATCATCTTGTTTTGTAGTGAGCTAAGAAGTAGTGTGAATCCATGAAAATATCATGTGTGATCTCTTTCTCACCTGCTCAACTCTGCTTCTCTATGAAGAGCACAGCTATAGACATTACATAAGTAAAGACGTGTGCTTGTGTAGCAATAAAACTTAATTTCTGGATGTTGAAATTTGAATTTGTCAGCTGGATGGAACCAGCCTCTAACCTGTGGGTGGTGGGAGAAAAACAAGGCAGTCTAGAGACAGGAGAATCAGGAATCAAAGTGAATTGAAAGTGAAAGAAATGACTTGAAAGGAAGGACACACATGTTGGAGCCCTGCCCCTGCGGGATGACCGTGTCTATACTTATATGGCTGCACAGTGAGTTGTAGCCCTGAGAAGTCATAGTAGTAATGTGAGAAGTTTGGTTCATAGCAGGGCTTCAAGACCAGGAACAATTCTGGGATTTGGTTGTGGCTGAGATCATCCAGAGGGTGAGCCCAAAGGATTGTTGTTATGCCAGACCCAAGGCACAGCTTGCTTGCTGGGTCTTAGTTTTGGAACTAAGTGTTCCAGAACTTAGTCTCCTAAGTTCTGGGTGTCATCTAATATCTTGACTAATTTCATGTAATTTTCATGCGTCATGAAATATTCATTGATTTTTTTCTACCGTTTAGAAATGTAAAAACCATTCTTAGTTCACAAAAGCAGCACAAAAACAGGTGGTGAGACTGGATTTGGCCACTGGGCAGTTGTTTGCTGACCTTTGAACTAGACACATTCAAGAAATGTGGGTTGATGACTCCATAGAGGGTACTAACCCTTATTAAAGGCTTGCGGAGAGCTACACCCAAGGGAAACTTGAGGATTCCATGAAATTAATAAAGAACTTCCAGTATCTAGGAACTGTGAGTTTACCGTATTTCACCACATGATCGTCACACCCTATTTCTTCAGTCCAAAAAATTGGTTTATAGCCTTTTGTTGCATAATCCTTGTGTGGGATAATTCTGTTCATCACCCATCACTCCGCTTGAAAGGTAAACAGAGCAACAATGTATTAATTCACCAGTGGAATATGGATATACATTTATATCTCTCAAATTACAAGCTGTGATGCCCAAGGGCATTGTAAGTGTATTTCTGAAAGTGAACTTGTGTGTTTGTGTAGAGCGCTGTAGTACTAACCATATTATCACTCAACTCAGGGAGCAGGTGCCACAAGCAACTCATGTGATATGGTAAAACTTGCATCTTCCTGAGCTAGCTAAACTGCACAGTGCCTCTGCCAGCCATACAATTTAGTAATAAATGATTTTAAAGTAATACCGATACATTTTTAAAAGCTTCACAATGGTCATCACATGATGGTTGCACACCACTTAAAAAAAAAATTGGTATAAAATCTGCGATGATTATGCAGTGAAAAAAATGGTATTCCTTTGCTGCATTGTAGCCTCTAAATTTGTGTCTGCTCTCCCCAGCGACCTCATTTATACAAGATGAAAGCACTCGTCTGGTTTTGGGTACATTTCTAAAAATTAATTAACTGATAATCAGTAGGAGGAGCATTGGTGGGAACTTGTGATCAACAGAACTAGAAAAAAAACCCACAAAACACAGCCCAGCAATGTAGCTTCTGGAACTCTGAGGGGAGAAGTGGAAGCAACTATCCTTTGGGGATCCCTTCCACCAAAGTTAGTGAGAGCTGGAGAATTAGCTTTGAAAGTGGTCCTACCGGAGGTTGAGAAAGTTAAGAAAGTGTCTTGCTCCAGAGTCGCATAGCTCTTGTTTTACCCTAACTCAAATCATCTGACTCCAAGTCTAGTACCCTCTATACCTTGACCTTTTAGAAGCTAGATTTATGCATTGGGTTTATTATTATTTATTTAAGATGGATATTTGTCATGATTCCTAGCATGGCTTCATTAATTAATGTGGAATGGGATCCTTCTACTTCATTCTGTGGTGAAAAGGATATATTGTAGGTGTGACTGCACACCTTCAGTAAAGGCAGATCTGAAAGAGAGGCAGAGATAGGTAGCTGCTTAATTGTGAGAGTATCATTGAGAAAATAAGGGTGAACCGGTGATTTTGATGGTCTTTTCTCTTCCTACCAGACTACACAACTTTGATCATTGGCTTCCTCTACCGTGAATGGAGAATGGCACAAAGAATTCCTCCCCAAACTTCCATTTAATGAGGGCCCCCAGGCCAGCCAACTCTTCATTTTCAAGTCAGTCAGTAAGTGTTTATTGACTGATTATTTCACATGTAAGCTTAATTATTTTGATTTTCTTCATGAGCATGCCCAAGTCCTTCCTGCCTTTTCAGTTTCCTGGTGTATAGTCTTCCCCCATTTGATTATAAGCTCCTTGAGGGCAAGGATAATATTTCTTTTTTTTATACTTGCATCCCCCATGCTTGGCACATAGTAAACACTTCATAGATGTTTATTTACAGACAGGTTAATGCCTGGCAGAGGAAACTTTTTCTACCAATTTGGAGTAGAACATTTTGTGCAATTTATAGTCTCAGAGAGCTGTTTAGAGCACTGAGATATTAAGTGATGTGTTCACCCAGACAGTATGTGTTATCTGTATCTTTTTAGTTTTGAGGAAAGTTCTATCTACTGTACCACATGGGAAATAGTCTTCTAAATGCTCTTTTCCATTTGCCTGGTATGAACTTTGCCTTTGTGGATCATGAAACCAAGGCATACTAGAACTGGAAGGGATGTTAGGAGGCATCCAATCCAAAGACTACTTTAACCAGAAATCTCTTATTGCAAGAAAGTCTCTGAAAAGCTGTCCTCTAACAGAGCACTTCCACTGTAGGGAATGCAGTAGCTGTTGTAATAACCCATTCCTTTTTTTAACCCCTTTAATTATAAGACATTTCTTCCATATATTAAGTTGAAATTTATCTTCCTATAACTTTCAATCATTGGTCCTAGTTTTGCCCTCCAGTTATAAGCAGAACAAGTCTAAACCTTTTCCCTGACAGTTCTTCAAGTACAATACTTGAAGATAGCTTTTATGTACCCTTTCTCCTAGGATATTTTTCTTTGCACAAACCCCAAGCTCAATAGATCTTTCCACCAATTCCTTTGGATTAATTCCCTGCTAAAAGACAAATATCCCCTAGCAAGGTGGCTGTTTTACTAAAGCCATTAATAATTTATTTTTGGTTGGAACTTGAGGCATCTCAGGATGACTGTAATATAATTTGCAAAGGTGGTAATTTTATTTCCTCTTTACCTATGCAGGTTACCTTAATTTATTTTATCATCTTATTACCATAGCTAGAATTTTTTGTTATGTCAGATAATAATGATGAGAATGGACATCCTTGAGTTACCCTGATTTTATGGGAAAGGCCTGTAGTATTTTTCCATTACAGATAGGTTGGCTTTTTGTTTCAGATAAATATTTACCTTGTTAATGAAAGATCTAATTATTCCTATTATTTTATCATGAGCTTTTCATGCATATATTGATATAGTCATAAGATTATTGTTTTATTACTAATATGATCTAATATATATGTATATATTTTCTAATATTGAACAAATTCTGCATTTCTTATATGAAACCAAACTGGTCATAGTGTATAATACTTTGAATATGTGGTTGCAGTCTCTTTTAAAATAGCTATAGTTTTATTTTTTTGCTTTGTTTCTTAAATTACAGAAAAGATTTTATTGTAAACGGAATTTAGTATAATTCCTTTTTTCTATATTTTCTAAATCTTTTATGTTTCATTGGAATGAATTTTTTTTATATTTGATAGAAATTACTTGCGAATCTATCTGATCCTGGTTCCCCCCACCAACACCTTTGGAAGTTCATTTCTAGCTTGTTCAGTTTCTTTTTTCCCTCTCTGATATTAAATTATTTCAATTCTCTATTTCTTATTTTATTAATCTTGGTATTTTATATATTTTTAATGTTGATTCATTTAATTTATCATAAGTTTTATTATAATAATTGCTTAAAATAGTTTCTAACATTTTCCTTTATTTTCTCTTCAACTATTATGAAACTTTCTTTTTGATTTTCCTATTTTTAAAAATATGAGATTAGCTAATTGTTTTTCTATTTTATTAGTTTCTCCCCAATAAACAAATCCTGGTTTTATTTAGCAATTCAATTTGTGTTGCTTTCACATTTGTTTCTCTATTCCCTGATTTTCAGGATCACTATATTTGTTTTCTTAGTTTTTTTTATTTGCTGTTTTTCCAGTTTTTAGAAGTTGCTGAAACTATCTTTACAAGTTTTCATATTAGCTGTGTTACAAAAACGTGTTACAAAAACAAAAACATGAAGAGCAAGAAATGTAAAGGAAGTGAAAAAAGCATGCTTCAGTCTACACTCAGAATTCATCAGACCTTTCTCGAGAGATGAACAGCATAGCTAAGTCTTTCTCAAGTGATCATCGTTACTGTTACATATTGCTGTTACTGTGTACATTCGTCTGTTTCTGTTCATTTTGAATCAGCTCATATGAGTGTTTGCAGGTTTTTCTGAAACCATCCTGCTTGTCATTTCTTGTGGCACAGGGAGGAGAAGTGAGGCTGGTGACCTGGACAGCCCTCTCTCACCCAAAACAAAGTCAAGTGCAAGTGGTATCATCACTTCTCTGATGGTACAGTCTTCTTGGCCAAGGAAGGACCAACAGTCTTGTGGCAAGATAGTAATCTATCATGATCATATGCTACAACTTGCTCAGCCATTTCCCACCTGATGGACCTCCCCTCAATTTCCAATTCTTTGCCTTCACAAAAAGAGCATGCTAAGAATATTGATCTGTTCTTTTCGTTTTTGCTGTTGATGAAAGTGTTTGGAGATAGAAATTTTCCTTTAGTGACTGTTTTAGCTAAAATAATATTTCATTATTGTCATTTTCTTTGATGAAATTGTCTATGATTAACTAAAATTCTTTAGTATTAAATTAGTCTTCATTTAATTTTGAATACTTATTCAAACCCCCTATATTGATTACAAATTTTATTACATTATAATTTATTATATAAAGTCAAGAGGACTTGAGTTTAAATATGACCTCAGACACTGTGTGTCTGTGTGACCTGGGCAAGTCATTTTACCCAATTGCCTTCAAAAAATAAAAAAAATATATTTTTATTGCATTGTGGTCAGGAAAGTGTGTGTTTAATGTTTCATTTTTTCTATGTTTGTTGAGATTTTTAGGCCCACCTCAAGGTAAAGGTCATATGCATATCTAAGAAATACATATATTCCTTTCTACTATATATATATGTATAGATACATATATATGTATATATGTATGTATATGTGCATACACACACACACACACATATTCAGGGTCTTCATTTTTGTTTAAATCCTATCTATCACTACCTGCATTCCCTGGAGTTAAATCACTTTACTTCTAATGAACTAGTCAATTAGCATTTATTAAGTACCTACTAAGCACCAGGCACTCCCTAAGGGGAGGTTGGACCTGAAGGCCTCTGATATCCCTCGGAGTCTGAAGTCTCTTATCCTATGTTTACCTGTGTTCGTGCGACTTTCCTGGTGAGATCCCTCTCTAAATATCCACAGGCTGGCTTTTTGTGCAGCCTCATCTGGATGAAGTCACTTACTGATCCTTTTCTTCCAATTTCTTGAACATTATTTGATTTGGGCCATTTTTTTGATTTTTGTTTGAACATGTGTGGGAGAGCTAGGCTCCCCTAGGGCATTTCACATCACAGTCTTAACCCCAAGATATTATAAGGTTTTAAAGCACATTACTCACCACACACTTGTGAGATAAGCAGCAGAAGAGTTATTACCTCCAGTTTGCAGAGGAGAAAACCAGGTCTCAGAGTATAAAGTGTGTTGCTTAGACTTAAATAGCCAGTATTAGAATCACTCATTACAACTAATTGTGTCCTTGAGATTACTTTAGCATGCCTAATGATCTGCCATACTGCATGATTCTCTACCAGTGGGGCTGGCAGTGGAGCTGACCTTTAGGAGCCTGGGTACGAGCACCTTCTATAGCTCTCTGCTGTAGAATCAGTTATCAATCAGTCAAACTTTATTAAGTGCCTCATATATGCCAGGTACTGTGCTAGATGTTGGGCTACAAATGCAATGAACATAACAGTCCCTGTTCTCAAGGAGCTTATATTCTCTCATGATAGAATGCTTATTCCCTTGCACATGACATCTAACTTTATTGAAAACTTGCCACAGAAGAAGAGAAAGAGCAAGTTTTCAGACCTTGTGTTGTTCCTTAGCAACTTCACACCTTTCCTTTAAAATATGATTATTTGAAGGGTCCCAGGCTCCTTCCTGTCAGGGCTGAAGGGAAGATGGAGAAGAGAAAAAGTTTCTAAGCCACACAGAATCACACCCTGAGCACGTAGGTCATATAGCCGACTTGGAGTATCATTTTCTTTTTTTTACTATTGAATTTTCTATTGTTATAGTTGCTATTTTTGTGTTTGATTACTATGACTTCATCCGGTGTGTAATTCTCAAGCCTGCACTTAGAACTGTTATTATGCCCACTTAAGCAATGAAACCTATAGAGTTTTGACCAAGAGCAGTTGAAAGCAGGTGAGAAGAGGTCAGTAACACCCCAGGAGGAATCCAGGGTTTCCTGCTGAGTTATTGAAAATGTACTTCTTTGCCTTTGATTGTCACACAGTAAACAGTAAACGTCCTATTGGTTCCCTGAGGAAGTGGTACTCATAAAGGTGACTCCAATGCCCTCTTTCTTTTCTTTCCTTTCCTTTTATTTTTTCAAAGCAAACATATAAAATGAGGTTTGAAACCTTTCATCTCTTATCTCTAGTTCATCTAAAACTCCATTCAATTGGAATGGATAAGGAGATGGTCTGTATCCTTGAAAAGATTATGCGTCTAGACTTGAGGCAGGTCAGTTTTGTATTTTCACGTAGAAGAAGCTTTTCCCTGACAAAGCCAGATGGTAGACAGAATTGCTCTACTTAATGCTGGAAGCTGTTCATAAAAAGGAACGTGCACTGGATACACTGACAGAGATTAATGCTTTGGGAACCACTCCCATGGAAAAGAGAAAGTTGATTTAGAATTGAGGAGGCCTCATTGATTCCTTAAGTGAATGATCTAGTGGAAGGGGCTTAAGATTAGTGTGAATTGAAAAAATATATTCCAAATCCTGAATTTCCTCTCTGTTTTAAGTAGCAGCCTACTGTATACTTATATAGCTGGACCTTTGATTAATTTCTAGGTCATTGCAAAGAACCCTTATGCCAAACCATAATTGATAATAGGTTCCATATGTGCTATTTGATTTCTTGGTTTTGTTTGTTTAGCAGACAAAGATTTGATTCTTGTCTGTGCTTGTACTAAAAGGTGATCTTAGGTTTGCGCTGAAAAGAGAAAAAAAATGTAGCCTGTGTGCTTTCTTCAGAAATGAGTCAAAAGGACAAGTGAGGTGCTTGAAAAATAATGGTTGCCTGATTAACAAATTGGATTCTGCATTTTCACTTTTCATAGCTCATCATTTCTCTCACTTTCCATCATGTCTCTCTTTCCTGTAGCCAGGAACAAATTCTAGCTTGTTTGTGTAATGCTTTGTAAAGGATGGATCTATATGGAATTGTGACACTGTGAAACAGCAGGTCTGAAAGAAATTGAAGATCCTTGCCCTTGTACTACATAGCTAGCAATGTGATAGTTAGTAATCTGTCAGCATTTCCATATTAAAATTTCATTTTCAGTGGTTTATGGAGTAATGGTCTTGAAAATTTACTCCAAATGGAAACTTGGCGTGGACATTTTCAGTCCAGTAATTTTTGTACTCATTGAAAGAAATATTTAGCCTTTTTGGAAATTTTACAGGAGGTCATAAAAATAGAAAATTTCAGTTTTGGGATGTTTTATTGCATGCCTGTTACATGATAACAGCTTCATTAAAAATAATTTTTCAACACAATGTGAACTTTGTGAGTTACTTAAGCCACTTTTACTGGCTGTCTTTTTTAAACAAGAAAATCAGCTACTGTGTGTTCAAGGAAGTTAATTATTCTTACTAAGTTTCTGTAGTATATTAAGTTACCAGTCCCAGAGGTATGATTTGAAAGCTTAAGGACACATTAAAGTTATACTGACACACTGAACTCTACTCTTTTACAAGCAAGAGAATAAAGAATGTCAACCTCACAACATGCAGAGAGGTGCTATGATGCTTTGTCTCTCTCTCTTAACCCTTTCTCTCCCTTCTCTCTCCTTCTTCCTCCTCCTTCTTCCCTCTCTCTCTCCCCCTCCCCCTCCCTCTCCCTCTCCTTCTCCCTCCCTCCCTCTCTCCCTCTCCCTCTCTCTCTGTCTCTCTGTCTCTCTCTCTCTCCCCCCCTGCCCCTCCCCCCCTCTCTCTCCAGGTTATTTTAGAGTTCACTGCTTCATAGAATCCAAAGGGATCATTTCTGGAAGCAGAATAGGGGTGGACCTGGGGTAATCACTTGTCTCTGTCCAAAGTCAGGGTAGTCTCCAAGTACCCTGTATGTTAGATGTGATGTAGCAGGGAATTTTCAGTGCTAAGAAAGAGCTCAGGCAGTGATAAATCTTCAGGGGAAGATGTGGGGAAGTGAGTAGTAGAGGTTCTTTAATTCTCCATCAGGAATGATTAGAAGAAAAAGAGAGAACTTTGCCCAAGACAAACCCTGAGGAACCTTAGACAAGACAATTTAACCTCTTGGAGTAGAATTCTTCATCTGTAAAATAATTTTTGCATTACCCAAGTTGCAGGTATATGGCAAAGACTGAATGAGGTGTCTATAAACTTCTTTATAAGTAGAGAAGTAGTGTATTGGAAAGAATTTTGGATTTGGGGTTAGAGGACCTGAGTTCAAATCCTGCTACTTGCTAATGATATGACTTTGGTAAGTACTTAGCCTCTCTGGGCCTGGTCTCTCATCTGAGAAATGAGGAGATTGGATCAGATAACTTCTAAGTAGCTTTCTCTCTTTATCTTGTGATCTGAGAAAAATGCTACATAATTGTAAACTAGCATTATTTTATATAACACTTTAATGGCATCCCTTTACATGGTCTTGTGTACATAGTAGCTGCTTAAAATACCTTTTGAATGAAATACTTACTGAATAAATAATCCATAGACCAACAACTACAAAAATATGCATGTAATAAACTTGCTATTCAGATGTTATACCTTTAGTAACTTAATATTGTGATTTTGGATAACACCTATGATTTTTCACTGGTTTAGAGAATTCCTGATAAGGAAATCCCTCCTACCAATATAGAGAGGCATCTTCTCTGTAACTTTAGAATGAGTGAATGAATGAGGGGCATCTAGTTGATGCAGTGGATAGAATACTAATCCTGGACTCAAGAGGACCTGAGTTCAGATCTTATCTCAGACACATATTAGCTGTGTGGCCCTGGGCAAATCATTTAATCCCTATTGCCAACATCTTTCTCCCCCCCCCCCCATACTCCCCCCAATGAAAAAAGATATTTATTAAGAGTTCATTGTGTTCCAGTCTCTGTGGGAAATGTTAGAGATACAAATACAAAAATGAGACAAATTCCTGATCCCAAGAAGCTTGTATTCTAATGGAGAGACAATACATAATAGGGGAGGAATGACCTGGATACCAAAAAGCTAAGTGAATTGTCCAGAGTCACACAATCAGTAAGTTTCTGACATGGGATTTGAACTCCCATCTTTAGTTTTTAAAATACTGTATCATACTGTATATCTCTATGTATGTATTCATTAAGTATATATATATATATATATATTATATATATATATACATATTATATATATCTGAATAGGTTCATGGATGAAAAATTCAACTATACTTTAAAAGTAAGTACAGTCTATTAGTAGAAAATGTCAGTTAACAATCTCTGTATGCCTTATGCTACAAACTCTGTTATTGGGTGGAGGATCTGAATGGAGTTGTTGAACGAGTAGGATAGGCAAGAGATAGATGGGCGCTTGAGAGACAAAATAAAGAGGTCCAATTGACCGAGGCTGGGAGTTGGTTTTGAGGACGACCAAACTCCACTGTGGTGGCCACCAGCACTTTCACCCAGTGATGCAGAAGAGATAACTGAAACAGTATATTTGATCATCCATGAACTTCTTCCTGACCGAGAATTCATGTAGATGGTGAAGTGTCCCTTTCTCCTTCCTCCCTCCTTTTACAAGGTCAAGGAGGATAGATGTGTAATCCAAAGTTTTTCTGTTCTTTACAAGTATCTGTTTGCTATTTTAATGGGTACCAATGCCAGCTGGATAAAGAATCATTTCTAACTGTCACTGGCTGTGCATAGTACTTCATTATATGGGAAGGAGAAGGTATAAAGTATGGGGTGGGTAAATGGCCTATGGTTCGCTGTTGTGCCTCCTTTGTTTTTTAAGAGATCCAATGACATCATGTTTTGACTTGCTTGTGAACTGGATTTAAATAAGGCAGAATTGTGTGAGGACTTCAGCCTTACTCTCTCTTCCTGAGTCAAGACCTGGGATGCTGGATAATCTCTGCATCTTTGATGCCTGACCAAACTAAATACTCCATAGCACCTTCTTCACTCATCTTCATGGCCATTAAAAGATATTTTTCTCATCTGCCCATTCCACTTCACATGCTTGGGGTACATCCTCCTAACTCACGGATGTTATCTTCAACCTGATTTAGCCTGTCTACTGAGATGGTTTTATCAGATGTGGCTGCTGCATATGCTACAGCATCTTGGAGGCACAGGTGAGAGTTGGGTGACAGGTGAACACCAAAGATGGATGAGTAGGCCTGCAAATGCTCAGGGAGCCCTCACACCAGAGGTGCTAGTCCTCCCTGGACATATGATACATCCCTCTATGATTTGTAGAAATACATGATAAGAGGTCTATATCTGTACCATCTTGACTGGGAACTTAATCCAAAGAAGAAAAAATCTTATTGATATTACTGATAATTATGTTTTATAATCTTTTCAAGCAAGATAATAAAACATATGAATCTAAATCATTAACCCTAAACAGTACTTGACTCCTTGAAGCCTGAGAAGAAAAGTAGGTGAGTCAAGAGGCCAAGTACCTCACATCGAGTTTACTAATTAAATGGTTTTATTTCAAGGTCCAAAGGACCTAAAAGTATTGACTGAGGTAAAGTCATGTCCTGGGAATCTGCTGAAGGAAAGAGTAGATAAAAAGTGACTTTGTGAGGCAGTTTAAGAGAGGGGAGATAGTTTTCTACTAAATTCAAATCGTCTGATCCCTAAAGAGTTCATTAAAGGCAGCTCACAGTCCTGAACCTGCAAATCTAAAGGCTTGTGTTTTGTGTGGTAGTGTGCAATGTCCCACTCTGGTTTGTTCGGTCCCCAAACTTTCTAACTCTCTTTTGCCTTCAGCTAATTCCTTTATCTTTCTCACTTTGAAAGAACAGAAAAAAAAGAGAGGGATGGACATGGAACCCTTGATCCATCCTTAATTTGTGGTATGGCAGCAAATACTGCTGTTATTATTTGAGATAATTTGAGATAGGCTTGTGAAATCAACCTTTAGAAAACAATTGAGGTAAAAGCCTCTTCATTCACTTTTGAAGCATTTCTGACCTGAACACAATTCAATCACCATGAAAAATAAGGAGCCCAAAATGATTTGTCCTCACTGAAAAATCAATGAGACTGAAGTTCTCAAAGATGGCTTCAAAAGCTTTCATTAAATGATGGAAGAATGTGAAAGATGAGTAAAGGAAGGTTTTTTTTTCCTCTTTTGTTCTGAAGAGTACACATTGCTACTGCCCTCTCTGGGTGTGAGTATTGGGATAAGCAATTTTAAAAAGTGAGAAATACCCAAATTATGTTTGCATAAATATATATCTTCTCTAGAATTCACCAAATCTGTCTTCATAATTATAAATGAAACTTCCACACCCTAGTCCATCCAACTATACCACTAATCTTAGCTTCTACTTATATTGCTCAAAGACACTGACCATCATTCTAATTTATTGGATATGGTAGGGTAAATATTTATTAAGCACTGATTATGTGCCAGGCATTGCACTAAGTGCAGGGGGATACAAATAAGAAAAAAGAATGTTAGTCACTGCCCTGCCCTCAAGGGGCTTACAGTCTAAAGAAGGAAGACAATGCACAAAATACACAATACTGGGGGCGGGGATGTCCATAGAGTTTTCCTCCCAACACATAATTTCTTTCTGCTTCTTTGCTTCTCTGATCCCATAAGCATATGTCACTTAACCTGGGATCCCTGGCTTCTAACCAAATGACCATATCTGTGGCAGCCCAAACCCCTTACTACCTCACAATCTGATAATTTACACTCCAGAATACTCCTGCACTGCCAAACATAGATTCCCAAGGCACAAAATGGTTGGTGCTAACAACAAACACTTTGAATTCCCATCTCTCAGGTACCTTTCTCCAAACTTCTACTCACCAGTCTCCTTCTGCGTTACCTTATAATCTGGCTTTTCTTACATTTTCAAGTGACAAAACCTCTTTATTAAAATCAATAAAAATGAAATTTTAGCCACATGGTCAGGTATATCTATATCTATATATGTGTGTATATATATATATATGTGTGTGTGTGTGTGTGTGTGTATGTGTATGTATACACACACATACACACAAATACACATATATTGCTAGTTGGTTGTTGTCTTCTGTTCTCAGAGGACCAAAATGACATTACTATGTTAGCGCCAAGTTACAATGCATCTGACTGTGATTAATCAGACCAATACTGGTTTGGAAGGCTCTGCTGCAGGTCGGGCACAAATATTCGATATGAACATTATGGGTAGACTCTCTAAATTTGCCCATCTTGCCTTTCTTTTGAGCTACTTCATTCTACTTTGCTTATAGACCACAATACCTTCTTTGATGGGGGCACATGTGGTGGGCGGTCCTGTGCCAGTGTCTCCCATGTCACAAATCGGTTCTGAAGTTCTTAAGAGAGATCTTGAAAGTGTCCTTGTATCACTTCTTTTGACCATCATGTGAGCACTTGCACTGTGTGAGTTCTCTCTTTTAGACAAGCAGGCATTTGACATTCAAACAACATGGCTAACCCATTAGAGCAGTATTCTCTGAAGTAGAGTTTGAATGCTTGGCAGTTTAGTTCGAGAAAGGACCTCAGTGTTTGGTACCTTACCCTGCCAGGTGATCTTCAGAATCTTCCTAAGACAGTTTAAATAGAAGCGATTCAGCTTCCTATCATGACCCTGATAGACTGTCCATGTTTCACAGGCATGCAACAATGAGGTCAGCACAATAGCTCTGTAGACTTTCAGTTTTGTAGTCAGTCTAATACCCCTTCTGTCCCACACTTTTCCTTTGGAGCTTCCCAAACATTGTTATATACCTATTACATATGTACACATACACACATGAATATATATGTATATATGTACATATATGTATATACACACATACATATATAAAATACATGCAGGCATTCTGTATTGTGTGTGTGTACACACACATATATGCAGAGATACCAATATATGTACACCATGTATATATACACATATATGTGTGTATATATGTATATGTTTGTGTGTATATATATATCTGTGTGTATATATACATACACACACACACATAGCACAATACTAATACATATTGCGCTAGTTGTAGTTAGTGATAAAGTGCAGAGGATGAGAGTGAGTGGGAGAGATAAAACAACTCAAAATACCTATTAGTCGCCTTTGTATCAAATCTCCCCCAGCTCCACCTCTTAGCAGACGATCTTGGCTTTGCTTTGATGAAAAGATAGAAAGTATCTAATCCAGATTACCTCAAGTCCCTCTGTGCTACCATAATGTTCTGTTTTTTATTTATTCTCTTTTCATCCGCATTCTCAGAGAATGAGGCAGCCCCTCCCCTGGCCAAAGCTAACTTCCTTAACTGTATCCTTAATTGCATCTTTGTAGGGTTCCCCTGGGAATCTTTCTCCTTCAATAATCCACATTCTCATTTTCATCTTTAGTCTTTACACTGACTTTTTTTATTTGCCTACTGACATGCTAAGGTATCTATTATCCTTAAGAAAAAAGTGTCTCTCTTCCATGGGTGTCACTTTAGTTTTCTGAGCATCAATTTCTTCCTCTGTGAAATGGGGATCAGTTAATCAATTAATGAGCAAAATGTGTTAATGGATAGAGTTGTGAACTGGGAGTCAGAAATCCAGATTCAGTCACTTATTAGCTGTGTGACTCTGGATAAGTTACTTACCTTCTCTGCACCTCATTTCCTCCTCTGTGAAATGCAGGTATTAGATTTGATGACCTCTAAAGCCTCTTTCTACTTCAGATGCTGATGTAGATATAGATCTAGATATAATCCTAATGCACACAGAATGCTGCGCTAGGTGCTAGGGGAGATTAAAAATTGGTATGACATTGTCCTTCCTTTCAAGGGACGTATAATCTCTTGGGTATACACGATACATAAAAAGATAATACTTTCCTCTTTCAATGGATGATTTTATTAGTTTTTTTTTTCAATCATTGCTGCTTGCAATCAATCCATGCTTCTTCATTCCATGTGAGTGTTCATAGAGAACTGGTCAATCTCTATCTAATACACTCTAACTCATTTACTTCAGGATTTTCCTAAGACAATTCAGATGGAAGTAATTCAGTTTCCTGGCTTGGCACGTGTTTTCTTACTCTAACTCAAGGATTCTGGTCCATGGATCGATTTCGGGGTGGGGGGAGGGTGTGGTAGGGAAAAAGTGAGATCTTTATTTTTACTAAACTCTAACTGAAAATGAGCATTTTCTTCAATTATGAATTTTAAAAAAAACATTCTGAGAAAGGGTTCATAGAGTTCACCAGACTGCCAAAGGGGTTCCATGACACACACACACAAAAACCCATTAAGGACCTCTAATCTAATTTTTATTTGATTGTTGCCAGTACAGGTGTTTGTCCAGTTCTCCTCTGGGCCTAATTGTGGGGTTACTTGATTTGCACCCATATTGCATCACAGTAAAAATATTGATACTTTCTTGATAGGGACTAGTTATGGATCACTAAAAATGCTGAATAATTTTCCATTTGTGATCTTTCCAGGTCTCACCATCCTGTTCTCTTCTGGTCCCAATTCACTGTCCATTTGCAGTGCTTGGTTCAGATTATATTTACTAATATAGTAACTCAATGGACTGCCCATCAAACCGAGAGATACCACCTGGACAATATTCATTCTTTATCTACTTCATTGTTATTCCTTAGGCAATTAAAGCCAATTTCTATTAAATGGCCTCAAAACTAATTGAATAGACCCTGTGGTATTCTAAGCTTTAGTGAGTCAGAATAACGTATTCTTCAATCAGGAACATCAAGAGACTGTCTCTTTTTAGAGAATCCCTCTTCCATCTGTAGATTGTTTAGGGTACCTTCCATGATATTGAGAGGTCCTTTTGACAATAATATGTCTCCATATTTTATGTCTCAATGCTTAATCATCAGAGAGCTTTTAAGTTTGTGTATATACACATATAAGTAGTAGATGAACAATAAATACAGAGGGATATTGTGTCCTCAAACTGTGACTATGAAGATATGTTCATAAATAATGCATATATTGCATTCTTCATAATGAAGAATTGTTGAAAAAAACTTACCTTTTACCTTCTCATTTTTAAAAACGTACGAATAGCCTGGAAATATGAATAGATGATAATCAAAGATTTGATAGAAGAGAAGAAATGTATATATGTGCTGGTAATCATTTTGATTTCTCTATTTGATAACAGCCATCTGTTATCTTTTTTCAATCTTTTGTAAGCTGAGGTGTCTTGAAAATAACTCCCGTGGTTATTTTGAAATTGTATCAACTAAAGCATAGATTTCCTCTCTAAGGATTCAGGTTTAGTTTCTCTCCCTGACTTAATTTTCTTGAGAGTGATTTTCACCGCTTTGTTTAGAATACATTGATACAGACCTAGGGGCAGATCTGTTTTCTTTAATATCTATTTGTCTTCCTTTTAGTTTCATACACAAATGTTACTGAGATGATCTGCTTGGCTGGGTTTCAAGTCAAGTTTTCTTCAGGCTCATTTTCCCATCCACAGTTTTTGCCTCATTTGTGAGGTAATATTCTATACTTCTCAATAATGTTTTGCAAATAAGTTTATATTCTAAACTTATGTTTCCCTTGATGGCTGTGTCTCTTTATTTGGCTTCCTTGTCTTGATTATTTTACATTGGGTAAACTTATCCAGAAGTTAGCCATAGTCATAAAAATGATGTTTATTTTACCCTCCAAATCTGTCCTTGAGTAAAAAATAATGATATATTAGAATAAGGATTCTGAATAAACTTCAAACCCTTGTAATTTCTTAATCCAAAACCACATTTCTAACATTTTTTGCCATTGTTTTTCCTTGGATCCACCTTAGCATTGAAGACACTTAGTATTCATGAATATATTAATTTGGTTCAGAAGATTTTTTTTGGAAGTTATTCATCAAATTTCTTTACTTCTTCATTCTTGGCAACAGATGTCAATGTTTACTCTTTGTAGTGGTCCCTTTGTCCTTGTTCATCATCATGAGCATTGCAAAATGAAATCTGTGTTTCATGAAATTAGGTTTCTTGTCCTTTGTTATACAATCATATTGCGTTTTTAAGGAGAAACCATGAGCCATTTAAAATTTTAGGTGCAACTTCTTTGTGTCCTGTGAAGAATCCAAATAGAAGAAGCATTCCTTATCCTTGGTGAAGTTTTCTAGATGCTTCTGTTTAAAAATGATTTTGTGATAAATACATCAAGACCCTGAACAATTTAAAGCCTACTAAGCTGGATCTATGATTATTCAAAAGAATTTATGCTAAATATGCGTATTGGAAAAAAACAGTAGATAAAGAATGCTTATTGATCAAACTGTACTATGTCATTGGATGGACAGGAGAATTCATCCTTCAATGAATATATCTTGAATGGACATCATAGATGGACCAAAAAGGAAGAGGAACTGGATTTAATTTTGAAAGCTGCGTAGTGCTTTTAATGACCTCAGGCTTTTCCCTGAAACTGTCATGTTTTTTTCCAACAAAAAAAAATCCTCTTATTCTATATGGTTATGAAATATAGAATACCACAGCTTCCAAGGAATTAAAATTGCAGGTCACTCAAAGGGCAAGGGAGAGGTGCATGGTAGGCGTGAGAATGGCAACATATTAACAATAACATAATGCATAGGAGAAGTGGTATGAAAGGAATATATCTCTTATAAGAAGAGAGAAAAGTTGTGGGCTATTTAGTGCAGTAAAAGCATAGGTTGATTGATAGGCAAACTGTGTGCTCCTTTGGTAGCCATACAATAATCAAAGATCTAGAGTAAAGCCTCCAGCATGTTGGTAGGATCAACACTGATGAGATTACAGATATATTGAAATATTTTTCCAGCGATTCTATATGATTACTAATCATGAAAATCCATGACTCCAAAGAATCAAAACTGTAACCCCAAAAGCAAAATCGACAGCTGTATGGAGTAGGTCAGCAGACTATAGCATATTGCCAGTGATGGGTTGTATGAAGAAAGGGACAGAAAATAGATCAAAAAGGGAATTATATAATGGAAAAAAGGAATTCAGCCACTCTTGGTGTAAGATAAAGGACTACACATGTTTGTTTTTTAATCAACAATTTACATCAATGTAAGGAATGTCTAATGGAGGATTTCTATGACAGATGGCTGCCTTCTCTACAACTCTCTTAGAGAGGTATCCAGAACACTGAGAGGATAAGAGGTTTGCTCAGTCACAGAGCCAGGACCAGAAGTGGGATTTCCACTCAGTACTTCTTGATTCCCAGGCCAGCTCTCTATGTATTATGCTGTGCCAACTTTCTGCAGTACTGGTACCCATAAACTATTAAAAGATCAAAGAAGGAATTCTAGCCTCTATAGAGGATTTTTGAGCATATATAGATAACAGCTGAAAAAAAATATGAGCAAATGTGCATGGATTTCAATCTATACTGATAGAGGGAGTAGCCAAATTGATAAGATCAAAAATGTGTTGAAGTATTATGTCATCTGGTGATATTTATAACAAGGTGTAATGCCAATCATGGCAGCACACCTGAGAATTGCTGCTGTGAATAATTTTAAGGGTCTTAATTGCATAGTATAATGAACTCTATTCAGCAATAAACTAAACATTGTTCAACATAGTAAAGCAAACATTCATAGCAACATCCTTAATCAAAACATATCATCTAATACATATATGTATCTCACAACACTCAGTATGCTATATGGCACTTAGCATATATCATTACATCCCTAAAGTCAGGGGGTCCCAGGCTAGGGTCTTCCCTAGCATGATGAATCCTTAAGGGGTGGCAGAAAATACCACACCATCCACCCCTAGGTCACTGTAAGAACAATCTCCTTAATCAATACACAATATACAGTGTCCAAGTAAAGACCTCCCTCTTCTTGGCTCAGGACTGACTTCCAAACCCCATGCCTCCTCCTCTGTGGATCGACCTCTCCCAGCTCTTGCCTGGGTTCACATGCAGGTAGCTCTCTGCTCCTGCTGCTTGTCTCAGCTCCTGGGGATTGTTCCACTCCAAACTATTCCTGTTTCTGTGGTATTTCCAGTATCCGCTTCCTTGTTTTTCTGTTGTCCTGGGGTAGAAGATAATTTGACATTTCCTCTGTTTTGTGGACTTCTATGGTCAAATAATTCATCATTTAGTGTCCACTCCTGAGCCTTTACATACTTAGCTAGGTTGACATTTGAATAAGTTTGTTACTGGGACAGACTGTAATTATAATTCATTACAAAACAATGCTATATGAGATCTAAGGTTGTTACTGACCTGATGAATTAGGAAGATGTCTTTGAGTAGATAGCATTTTCATTGAACTGTAAAAGAGAGGTGGGTGTTCAAAAATGCATTGATGGTAAGGGTAGGCAATCCAGAAAGAGGGAATAATCTGAGCAAATATAGTACATGTTCTAGGGCATCCTTATTCCAATTTCCACTGATGCTAGCAGGTCAAATCTGCAGAGAGAGGCTATTATATCTCCCCTCCGAGAGGATAACTTCTCTCAAAGGAATCAGAGGTATTTTTTCTAATGCTGCATCTCCTCAACAGTCTGCACTTTGGTGCTTCCTGGTAATTATCTATTACCAGGATGTCTATTAGTGGGACAAACTTAATTAACTTTTAGAAAAGAATACTTACTAAGGCACTAAAAAAAACATCTCATCAAGAAGTCTTTAACACTCTCTCAAGCACATCCAGAATATAGGGGAAAAGTGGACTCAAGTTTAGACAACACATTATTAAGGGTAACACATCTTTTGGACGGTGCTTTGTTAGGATGGTTATGTTGTTGTCCTTAGATATGGTGTAGTCTCTCAGCTGACTTCCAGTCTTGCATCTCCAACTTTCAGACTTCTTGAATTGATGTCCAGTAGACATCTTAAACTCAATATATCCTAAACAAGTACTCATTATCTTTCTCCTTATACCCTTCCCCTCTCCTGCCTTCTATATTAGTGTAGAAGACAAGACTCAGGTTCACAATCTAGGAGTCATCCTGGACTCCTCAACATCTTTAGCCCCCACCCCCATCCCCATATACAAGTTGTTGCCAAGGCCTTTGATTTCACCTTTTCTCAAATACACCCCTTTCCCTCCTCTGACATTGCCACCACTCAGTACAGGCCCTCATCACCTCATGCCTTGATTACTGTGCTATCTTGCCAGTGAATCTGCTTGCCTCAAGTCTCTCCCCACTCCAATCCATCCTCCTTTCAACCACTAAAGTGATTTTCCTAAAATAAAGCTCCAACCATATCACTCCCCCTACTCAGTAGACTTCCCTGGCTTCCTGTTGCTTCCAGGAGCAAATATAAAATGATCTCTATGGCATTCAAAGCCCTTCATAACCTAGCCCCCTCCTACCTTACCCACCTTCTTCCATCTTACTTCCTGCTACATATTCTGTAATCCAGCGACACTGGCTTCCTGACTGTTTCATGAACAAAACACTCCATCTCTTAGCTCCAGGCATTTTCACTGGTTTATCTGTATTTCCTTCTACCACCCTTTCTTCCTTGATAGGGAGAAAAAAAAAACTTAGAGGCTCAAGAAGAGATTTGAGCAGCTGTAGTTCTTTGGCTTTAGGGAACTGCTTGTCAATGAAATAGCTTAAATCTGTTTCAGTTCAGCCAAGAAACCAATCTGAAAAGCTACAGACTTCTCAGACTTTGAGTTGTTATTTTACCGAAAGAGTACAATACTCCTGCTTCAGTGATCCCAGAATAGCAGAAAAGTGACTTCATTCAACAAGAGAAGTTCAAAAGACAAGCTGGTAACATATGGTGCAGATTGTTTCTTAGAGAAATCCATTGGAAGGAAACAAGCATTTGTTAAGTGCTTATTTATAGCAGAAACTATGCTAAGCACTGGGGGAAGCCAAAACAGGTAAAAAGATGGTCCCTGCCTTCAAGTTGCATACAGTCTGATAGAGGAAGACAGCACACAAAAGGGGATTGAAAGGGATGGGGGAGATGAAGAAGACAGAAGGGCAGAAAGTGACCAAGAACTTAAGTTCCATGAACTCCTCTCAGTACACCTGGGCAAGAATAGGTGGTGTTCCATGTGTGTCTTCCTACTAGCAGTTACCATTACTATATTGTTTTTAGTGAGTAGGTATTTCTCATGCTCTAGTTAGATTTCTGCCTTCTCCTCACACCTTACTATACTTTGATCTGGAAATCCAAAGAACAGAGGGCAGGAAAGGGAAGCTATCACTTCACCTCTCCTTTATATAACATGGAGCAAATGCACCTCTTTAGCCAAGAGCCTGTCTCCTCTGACTCTTCGTGAGCAGTCATCTTGGAGGTGGTCAGTCACTGAGGCATCTCAGGACACATAAATTTTCTTATTTTATTCTCACAACAACTTCACAATTCTCAGTTACTTAGGTAAGAAACTGAAACTCAGAGACAAAGTGAATCACCTGTGTTGACACCGCTAGCAATAGGATAACTTGGACTCCTGACCGAGATGTTCTCTACCTGCAACTGATTTGATCAGTGTTAATGAAACTTCATTCTTCTTGATTTGATCTGAAACATTTTGGTTGCCACCATTAGTTGTTGTTCAATGGTGGGTAATTCTTCGTGATCCTGTATGAAGTTTTCTTGACAAAAATACTGGAATGGTTTGCCATTTCCTTTTCTAGTAGATTAAGACAAACCAAGGTTAAGTGATTTGCCCAGGGTTATGCAGTGAGTGTTTGAGGCTGGATTTGAACTCAGATCGTCCTGACTCTAGGCCCTGCTCCTTATTCATTGTGCCACCAAGCTGCCATAATAAATTTACTGGAATATAAAAGGAATCTGTCATTTCATTTGTGCAGGGGACTTGAGGGAACTCAAAATATAGGACTTTACTCTGCTTATTAAGATTGCAACCCATCTACAACTTGACATGTAACAAATTGCTTCATTTCTTTATCACTCAGTTTCCTCGTGTGTAAAATTAAGAAAGTGGACAAATATTCTTCTAGCCTTGACTGATGCCACTTCCCTTGGCCTTCTGTGCCTTCAGATTGGATAGCCAGAGGATAAACTACTAAACTCCTGTCAATGACTTCCTTTATAGAGTGTAGAAACTGGACTTTGGTCTCATTCCACTCTGCATTTGCTTTCCTGACTGGTTTCAACTCCGTGGAACAAGATGACCCCATAACTTCAGGATCTTCTCCTCCTTCTTGTCTCCCCCATTAGATCGTGAGCTCCTTGAGAAACAGGGACTGTCTTTCTTTTTTATCAGTTGTATCTCCAGTGCTTAGCATAATGCCTGGCACATAGCAGGGACTCAACAAATGTTCATTGGATTTTAGATCTAAATTCTACAAGATTGATCTGAGTGTGGGTCAGAATTGGAACTACAGATGGTAGTGAAGTGGCCCATGTTGTGAAGGTTAGAGAAATCTGGGGAAGGTCATTGCAATGTAATCCTCTAATTTACACACAAAACATTTCTCCAATACTAAATGAAGTGTGCTAACATTGAGAACATGGAAGGCTTCCCAGATGTGTGTGTCCCACTCCCATGTCCCTGTGAAACTGTTTGGTTTTACTGAATTTCTGTTGCTTCTCTGATAATTTAAAGTATATTATTGGGCTGCTGAATTTGGTCCTAGAAACTCCTGAATTGCTGACTTGCCGATGCATTTTATTGTAGATACACAGCTCTTTGGAAATACAAGATGATTGGTCACTGAATCTGGCTTTGCTGGTGAGCATAGAAAGCTTCAATTTCTGAACTTTGTGGTGGCAAGAGATAGAATGGAGAAGTGATTGAGAAGTTGAGATTTTTCTGGATTTTATCTTCTTGCAGATAACCAGGAAATGAGTAAAGCCTTAATTTAGCCTTAAACTTAAACTCACTCGTATTCCATAGCGTGTGACCACAAATCATTTTTACATAGAAATGCCTTTGGGGACCTGATGGCTGGACTCACAATACTTACATGATGCTTCATTTATCTATTTATATATATATATATATATATATATATATATATATATATATATATATATATAAAATACATCTTTTTACAACCCTAATTTCCATCTCTTATCCAGAAAACTTTCATTTCTAATCTCTATAAATTGATTTTTTTCCTCTTTCTCCTTGTTAGGGAGGGAAAGGGAAGGAAATAAGCATTTTTATAGTGCCTACTATGTGCCAGACATTGTCCTAAGTTCTTTTTTATAAATATTATCTCATTTGATCCTTTCAGCAACCCTGTTGAGGTAAGTGCTTGTATTATCTCTATTTTACAATTGAGGAACCGACGCGGACAGAGATTAAGTGACTTTCCCAGGCTCACAAAACTAGTAAGTGTCTCAGACCAGATTTGAACTTGACTTCCTGACTCCAGGCCTAGCAGTCTATTTGCTGCAACAGCAGGTACCTCTTAAAAAAGTTAGACTCAAGTGAGAGTGAGATATACGCATCAAGGTGTCAACAGGATTCAAAAAGAGAATATTACTGGTATGTAGAAACTTCATATTTTTTTCTTAGTATATGTTAATATATTGTGTAATTTCCGTGTTGGTGTCTTGGGATTTCTTTGGTCTTTGGCCCTTAAGCTTTGCAAGGTATTTCTGCATAAAGGGTATTTCTTATCTAAGGAATACTCCTTATAGATTATATGCATCATTCATTGCTTGGATATTTGAATTTTATATGCTCTATAATGAAATGAGAAGTTAGATCATCAAACACTCTTTTTAAAAAAGCCCACAGTAACAGTTTTACATCTTTGGGAATGGAGATTAGCGTCCTTTTATATGAGAATTACATAGATTCACAAAAGAGGGCGTCAAAAACCACCCAGGTCAACTTATACCTGAAAAAGAATCCTTGCTAAAAATTCTCAACAAATAGTCACATAGCCTTTATTGGCAGACTCTGGTGGCAGTGAAGGGGAGTCATTGCTCACTTGGATTCAAGTAAGAACAAGTTGAATGCCTCTTCCACACTAGAGCATTTAAATCCAGGGCCATTTTTGATGTTGCACTTCTTTGTGAACAAGTGAGCCAGGAAAATATTAAAGGATTCCAAAAAGCTACAAGCCAGTAACTTTGATCTGTCCAGGATTGCCACTCTGATCCACTGCTGTAAATGGAGCTCTTTACATCAATATAAAAACCCAGTGCTGTGTGATCTTGGGAAAGTCACTTAATCTCAAAAGGCCTCAATTCTTATAAAATGAAAGGATTGGATTTCGATCAGGGGTGGGCAAACTATGGCCCATGGGGCAAATCTGGCCACCGCCTGTTTTTGAATAGCCTTTGAGCTAAGAATAGTTTTTATGTTTTAAAATCCATATTATATTTAAATACAGTAATAGACCCCTGGACTAGATAATCTCTCAAGTCCCTTCCAGCTCTGAATTGATTATCTCTAGGTTGCTAATTTATGTCACTGCTTGTCTTTAGAGCATTAAGATGTGTTCTTTCTTATTCATAAGATATAAATCTTCCTGTTAACCCTACCACTCCCCATTCACCCCCTCCCCCAATACAACTGCTAGATTTCAGCACTTTGAATTACAGATGTCAAACAGGACCAGACTCTCACCACTTCATTTAAAGGGCAGGGTAATGTGATAAAAATCAGATGCTTTTAAGGGTTTATTGCTTAGCCATTTTTCCTTTAATTTTCCCCCAAATAAATAAAAACACTTGTGTAATAAAGTAACAATGTGGAGAAATGAATCAAATTAAAACTGTTGTCAGAATCAGTATGTGAAAAATGGTGTTTGCTGTGACCTCAAGTTTGTTTACCACAGGATTCGGAAAAGCTTAGCTCACAAAAGCCAGAACTAGTAAGAAATGATTGTATGCAATGTTATACATTTTTCCATTGTGGTATTTAAAGTAGTTGACCTAGCTGATCTGCTAATATAATGGGTAGATGCAGAAAGTGCTTATTAAAGACATTGAAAATTTATTGGGAAATATTTTAAGATGTTTATCAGCTAAGCACTTTAAAAATGAATTATGTTTTATATTTTTGTGGGCTACTTGAGTGTATAGGATGAACTTCAAAGCATACTGGGGACAATGTAGTGGAGTGGAGAGAGGCCAAAACTTGGAGCTGAAAAATTTAGGTTTTGCCAGCTCTACTGACCGTAGGCAAGTCAATTCATTTCTCAGGGCTCCGGTTTTTTCATCTGTAAAATGAAGGAAGTAGTCTAGACAAACCGTAGGGTCCCTTTCCACTAAGTCATTCTATAATTTGCTAAAGATTCTGTAATTAGAGGAGGTAGCATAGTAAAGGGCAAAAAGAGTCTCTAGAGTCAAAGGACACAGGTTCTAATACTATCCCTGTTGCTGTAACCTGCCCCATCTTCAATTTCCTTATCTGTAAAATGAGGGAGTTAGAATGGATGGTCTCTGAACTTATCCCTTCCAAATCTCCATCTATGGTCTTATGAGGGGAAAAACAGCAGAAAGAAAATTCATAATGGGTTTGAGGACTCCACTCTGCTATAACCAGTTGCCTACTGGATATCTATGTGGATTCCACTCTGCTATAACCAGTTGCCTGCTGGATATCTATGTGGGTGTCCCATAAGCTTCGTAAGCTCAATATATCCAAAACAAAACTTATTGCATATCCCCCTTCAATACTCCATATCCATTCCTCCTCCAAATTTTTCATTTCAGTCATCTATCTTAATAAAAGAGCATCTAGTTGGCAAAGTGGATTGAGTGTCAGGCTTGAAGTTAGGAGAACTCATCTTTCTGATTTCAAATCTGGCCTCAGACATTTACTAGATGTGTGACCCTGGGCAAGTCACTCATCCCTGTTTGCCTCAGTTTCCTTATCAGAAAATGAGCTGGAGAAGGAAATGACAAACCATTCCTTTATTTTTGCCAAGAAAATCCCAAATGGAGTCCTGAGGAGTCGGGCACAACAACAACCGAATTTTCCCAAAGTGTTATGTTTGTCTCTTTCTTTTTCTTCAACTCCTATATCCAACTAGTTGTTTCTTAAAGTTTTTTTCTTTGACCTAGAAGCTTTGAATTTTGGCTATGACATTTACGGAAGTTTTCATTTGGAAGTTTCTTTTAGGAGGTGACTGGTGTATTCCATTTTCATTTTGTCCTCTGGTTCTAATAGATTTAGGCGGTTTTCGTTTACAACTTTTTTGAAATATGGTATCCAGGTTTGGCTTGGTTTTGTTTTGTTTTTGATCATGGGTTTTAGAGGTTCTGATGATTCTTTTTATTTTTTATTCAGAATTTAACCAACATCAAATAAGATGAACATTTCCATATACAAAGTAAAACAGGAAGAAAGGGATTTTATATGAAGCTGTGAATCTGTATTGTGAACAGCTTGCTTTTCTTTTTAATTACATAATAAATTCATCATGCTACTAAGTAAGCTGTCCTGATTTATATTTCCTATGGATCCTTTTCTGTTCCTTTCTCCATCTTTTAAAATGTTTCAATGACCATCTTTTCATTTTCTTTTTATATTTTGGTCATCTCATCTCCAGACCTCTACCATCTTCCCAAATCCTCTCCCAATGACAGAAAATTAAATTATTGAATTAAATATACATTAAGCAAAATAAATACTCTCACATTGTCCATTTCTAAAAGCTATCTCTTTGTGTTCACCATCTCTTCATAGAGTGATGGTAAGGTATTTTCTTTGTTTTTCTTTTAGAAAGCAGGGACTTTATGAGGCACTCAAGCGTCAGACACTTCTGCCTATGCTGCATAGGCATTGTGTATTTTTTCACTGGTCTTTGTGAAGCATGTTTGGTTACTACATTGATCAGAGTTTTAAAGTCTTTCAAAGTTATTTTTTTCTTTAGAATACTGTTGCTATAAATTGTTCTTCTAAATCTCACTTAATATCATTTCTTAAAAGTCTTCCCAAGTTTGTCCGGTCATCCCTGTCATCATTTCTTACAATGCAATTCTATTTCATTATATTCACATGCCATAATATGTTCACCTCCTCCCCATTTGGTGGGAAGCCTTAGTTTCTAGCTTTTTGCTGTAACAAAAAGAACATACACACATTTAACATATAGGTCCTTTTTGTCTTTTTTTGATCTTTTTGAGAAATAACATCACTAATCATATTGATGGATTAAAGAGTATGCATAGTTAAGTGATTTCTTTTCTCAGCATGGTTCCACACTGCTTTCTAGAATGGCTAAATTAATTCATACCTCCACCAAAAGTGTAGTAGGGACTGTTTTAGTGCACAACAATTGTCCTCTAGCAATTGCCGTTTTTTCTTTTTATTGTCAATTTTGCCAGAGAGGTGTGAAGAGTAAAATCAGAGCTCTCTTAATTTATATTGTCTTATTGAAGTGTCTTAATTTCTCTGATTATTAATTAGGTAACATTTGCATAGGGTTGTTGATACTTGGAAAATCTTGTTTCAAGAACTAGCTGTTCACATTCTTTAACCATTCATCTATTGGGGAAATGACTCTTGTTTTTATAGCTTAGTTAGAGTTTCCTTTATGAATTTGTATGTTAAGGCATTTGGAGCAATGTAAGTGTGATACTGCCAATGATTTGTTATCTATCTAGGTGCTTTTCTTGTGTATCTCTCCTCAGTTTTTGAATGTTTGTTTTTGTTTTGACATAGCATGATTGCAACTCTTGCTTTTTTTTTTTAGATATGTGTATATATGTATATGTCTCTGTGGGTATGTCTGTGTGTGTGTGTGTTTTGTAAGCAACAGATTGTGTAGTTCTGTTTTCTTATCCAGCTTGGAACTGTTTCATTTTATTGTATCATTTAATCATTCACATTTAAAGTTACAAGAATTAGGTTAAATATTTTCCTTCATTTGTCTCTAATATTATTTTTTCCAGTTATGATTTTGCCCTCTCTTTCATTATAGGCATAACACTACGCCTCTTCAGTTACCTTTAGCTGGAGTTTTTTTAAGCTGATCTTGTCCTACTGGCTCTTTTCCAGAATCCTGATGTCCCACTTCCCAATTGTTGTCCCTTTATCTTCAGTTCTATTTATTATGATACTGGACATCTTTGATGTACCCTTTATCTTATTGGGAAGGCATCTTATGTATCTTGATTATATTCAACACTGGCTCTTGTTTGTAGATAAATACTGTTTACCATATTAAAGAAAATACTATCAATTTTTGTGCTTTTCTATTTTTACCCAAGTTCATATCCTGGACCTGTGTTATAATACTACTTGTATGACTTTGGGAAAGTCATATTTCCTTACAGTTATGTGACACTGTTGTAGGGTGTGTGTGTGTGTGTGTGTGTGTGATGTGTATGAGTGATAGTGGTGGTGGTGGTGGCATGGTGCTACATATAAAATGAGGGAATTAGAGTAGATCAGTTCTTAGCTTCAGGTTCCTGAACTTGGTAGTATTTTTTTCCCCTAAGGATTTTGGTAACTATATTTCAATACAGTTTCATTGCTAAACTCATGAATTTTGCAATATATGTCATATACATGACATATAATATATAACATATCATATGTATGATATACAATATGTATGATATGTGTATATAAATACACGTATAGAAAAATAAAAAGCACTATTCCAAGAGGTTCATAGGCTTCATCACATTGCCAAAGGGGTCAGTGACACAAATAGGTTAAGAACCCCTCTACTAAATGATGTTCATTGTCCCATTAAGTCAGGGATATGTTGGTGTTTTACCACTAGTTCTCTAGAAATAAAAAAGAAAAGTATGTATGACACAGTTTTAAGTTTAATCTGCATTACTAACTTTTTCTCCATCACTTTCCTTTTTTTAAATATGTAGTTTATTTTTCAGTTCTTAACATTCACTTCCACAAGAATTTGAAATCAAAATTTTCTCCCCATCTCTTCCCACCGCAGGACAGCATGCCCCATCCATCCCTTCCTCTAGTCTGTCCTCCCTTCTATTACCCACCCTTCTTCCATCCCTCTTCCCCTCTATTTTCCTGTAGGGCAAAATAGATTTCTATACTCCATTGCCTGTATAGCTTAATTTTCAGTTGCATGCTTAAACAATTTTTAACATTCATTCTTAAAGCTTTGAGTTCCATATTCTCTCCCTCCCTCTCCACCCACCCTCATTGAGAAAACAAGCAATTCAAAATAGGTCATACATGTGTAGCAATGCAAAGCACTTCCATAGTAGTTACATTGTAAAAGACTAACCACATTTCCCTCTGTCCTATCTGGCCCATCATTTATTCCATTCTCTCCCTTGACCTGTCTTCCCCAAATAGTGTTTGCTTCTGATTATCCCTTTCCCCAATTTGCTACCCCTTCTGTTATCTTCCCTCTCCTATGCCCTTCCCCCCCCCCACCTTCCTGCAGGGTAAAATGGATTTCCATATCCAACTGAGTGTGTTATTCCCTCCTTAAGCCAAATTCCATGAGAGTTAAGACTCGATTATTTCCTTTCATCTCCCCGCTCTTCCCTTCCATTGTAAAAGCTGTTTCTTTCCTCTTTTATGTGACATGATCTGCTATATTCTACCTCGCCCTTTCTTTTTCTCCTACTACATTCCATTCAACAGTAAATTTTATTTTTTTAGGTATTCTTCCTTCATATTCAGCTCACCCTGTGCCCTCGGTCTATGTGTGTGTGTGTGTGTGTGTGTGTATACATATATACACACATATACATATATACATATACATACACACACCCATATACATATATATAACTACACATATATAATATACACATGCATACATACCCATACACACACACACACACACACACACATATATATATTCCCTCTAACTACCCTAATACTGAAAAATGTCTCATGAGTTAAAAGTAAAATCTTTCTGTGTAGGAATGTAAACAGTTCAACTTTAAGGAATTCCTTAAGGCTTCTCTTTCCTCTTTACCTTTTCATGTTTCTCTTGATTCTTGTATTTGAAAGTCAAATTTTCTATTCAGCTCTGGTCTTTTCAACAAGAATGCTTGGAAGTCCTCTATTTCATTGAAATTCCATTTTTTCTCCTGAAGTATTATACTCAGTTTTTCTGGGTAGGTGATTCTTGGTTTTAATTCTATCTCCTTTGACCTCTAGAATATCAGATCCCAAGCCTTTTGCTCTTTTAGTGTAGAAGCTGCTAAATCCTGTGTTATCCTGATTGTATTTCCACAATACTTGAATTGTTTCTTTCTGGCTGTTTGTAATATCTTCTCCATGACGTGGGAACTTTGGAATTTGGCTACAATATTCCTAGGAGTTTTCCTTTTGGGATCTTTTTCAGGAAGTGATTGGTGAATTCTTTCCATTTCTATTTTACTCTCTGATTCTAGAATATCGGGGTGGTGTTCCTTGATAATTTCTTGGAAGATGATATCTAGGCTCTTTTTTTGACCATGGTTTTCAGGTAGACCAATAATTTTTAAATTATGTCTCCTGGATCTATTTTCCAGGTCAGTTGTTTTTCCAGCGAGATATTTCACATTGTCTTCTATTTTTTTAATTCTTTTGTAATTCTTTTATTTTGTAATTTCTTGGTTTTTTATAAAGTCATTAGTTTCCATCTGCTCCATTCTAATTTTTAAAGACCTATTTTCTTTGGTGAACTTTTGAACCTCCTTTTCCATTTGGCAAATTCTACTTTTTAAAGCATTCTTCTCCTCATTGACTTTTTGGACCTTTTTGCCATTTGGGTTAGTCTATTTTTAAAAATATTATTTTCTTCAGCATTTTTGGGGGTCTCCTTTAGCAAGCCGTTGAGTAACTTTTCATGATTTTCTTGACATCACTTTCATTTATCTTCTCAATTTTTCCTCCACCTCTCTTAACTTGATTTTCAAAATCCTTTTTGAGCTCTTTTATGGTCTGAGACCATTGTATTTTTTTTGGAGGTTTTGGATGTAGAAGCCTTGACTTTTATGTCTTTCTCTGATGCTATACTTTGTTCTTCCTGTTCTCAGAGAATGGAAGAACATACTTGTTCACTCTGAAAGTAATCTTCTATAGTCATATTTTTTTCCCCTTTTTTGGGCATTTTCCCAGTCAATTACTTGACTTTTGAGTCCTTTGCCAAGTGAAGGGTATACTCTAGGGACTTGTAAGTTCTCAGTTCCTCTAAGGTGGCACATTCAAAGGAGGGGAGTTTACTCCTCTCCTGACCTGTGCTCTGATCTGTGAGCAACCACAAGCATTCTTATCTGCCCAGGATCTGCGAGTAGGATTCTCTCTCCAGAAACTTACCAGCTCCACCATGCCAGTGCTTGTCCTTACTCCAGGACCACTGCTCAGAACTGAGAATCAGTTGCTTGATTCCCCCAGGGTCTTTAGACCAAGGGCTCCAAAAGTGGATGCTGCTGCTGTGGTGTCTGCCATTGTCCTGGGCCCAGGGCCAGATGGCACTCCCCTCTTACCCAGGTGAAAGAGCTTTCTTACTGACCTTTGAAGCTGCCTTTGATGTTTGTAGGTTGAGAAATCTAGGAACCACAGCTGCTACCCATGATTCTGAGCCCTGAAGCCTGCTCCGGTCTTATCCATGCTGCGTGGCCAAGGCTAGACTGCACTCTACTCTGAGCCCAGTGCTATAGACCTTTCCTTTTGGCCTTCCAGGGTGTCTTGGGCTGGAAATCTCTTTCACTCTGTTGTTTTGTGACTTCTGCTGCTCTGGAATTTGTTTGGGGTAATTTTTTTTACAGGTATTTTATGGGCTATGGAGTTGGAGGTGGAGAGAACTAGAGTTGGTCTGTCTTTCTACTCTGCCATCTTGGCTCTGCCCCCCCCCCCATCACTTTCTTAACAAAACAATAAATCAAGCCCTGATATGTAGATTTGCTGATTTCCAAGGTGTAAATTCTCACACTGAAAATTAAGTAATCTGTTCACCCCTGTTTGAGCTGACACCCTTGTTTCCAGCTCAAAACCCTATGACTCGACAAGTGTTTATTACAGAGTTGCCATGTGCTGGGCATGTGCACTAGGACTGCAAAGATTAAAAACAAAAGTCCTGCCCTCATGGTGCTCATAATCTTCAATAGCCCCCAATTCTCTATATGGTACCCTCTGGCTATCTGACCATGACAAGTCACTGTCACTGAATAGCTTATTGATCTTTGGCAACTCATTTAACATGTCTACAAAGGGATTGTAAAAATACCAGGGAGACTCTGGAATGGAGATAGAGGGTCCTTTTCTCCCTCCACATTTCAGGAACACATATTCCTCAAGATGAAGGGATGAATCAGGTCTACAGTTGGGTTTTGTTTTTGTTTTTTGTTTTCCCCTCAGTGAGGCCAACTCTATGTGGAATAGAAGCTGTTTTGAAACTGATAGTTTTAGGTTTTGCATTTGTGTTTGCATTCACTAAGGAAATAAATAGTCCTAATATTTAACTTATAATGGGTTGAAAAATTCTGAACTCTTCTCAACACTGGTACCAAAGATTCAGCTTTCAAAAGGAGAGAAATGATTTGTCATTCTTCTCTTCAAACTCTCCTTTCTCCATTGCTGCCTAGTTCCCTCTCTACCTGCGCAATCCCTCTAGACAACAGATGTTTAACAGTCAAATTCTAAGTTTTTTCTGTGTGAAGCTTCTCCCCTCTATCCTGCCCCACAGGCTCCAAATCCATTTTCTAAATGTAAACACTGGAATTTGCTCCCAGAGTCACACGACTTATATAGATTTCCCTAGGAGAAACAGATCAGGAATCTGCTTTTCTTATTTTAGGTCCTCATCACCATTAGTCTCTTTTTAATTTTTAAAATTAGTTTCTATTGAAGTTTTAATAGTTACCCTAAGTGCCCTTCCCCCTCCCAGAGAATTATCCCATGTAACAAATTGTATTTTTTTAAAGGGAAAAAAATCATTAAAACGGATTGATATATTGAAAAAGCCCTAAAACATATGCAATGTATGATATCTGTGGATTTTCCACCTCCAGGAAAGGATGAACTAGGGCTGTCTTCTTATATCTCTTCAATCTGGTCCTGCCTGATCTTTATAACTTTCATTAACTTTTGAGTTTTTGGTATGTATTTATTCTTTCTGTTTACATTGTTGTAATTATTGTGTACGTTGGGGACAGTTATGTGGCACAGTGGGTAGCATGCTGGACCTGGAGTCAAGAAGACCTGGGTTCAAATTCAGCTTAAGACACTTCACTCTTTGTGTGACAGTGGTTAAATCACTTAAACCTCTCTGTGTTTCAGTTTCCTCATTTGTAAAATGGGGATAATTAATAGCACCTGCCTCCCAGGGTTTGTTGTAAAGATCAAATGAGGTAATTATCAAGCACTTAGCAAAGTGCCTGGCATATAGTAATTGTTGGCTATTATGGTCATTGTTGTTTTCTACTTACTTCACTCTCAATAAATTCATATAGACTTTTCCATGTTTCTCCAAGCTTATACATGTCATTTCTTATGGCACAGTAATATTTTGTTATTTTCATTTTTTATTAGTCACTCTCCATTGGATGAGCATTTACTTTGTTTCTGTTTTTTTGCTATCACGAGAAGTGCTACTATAAAGGAAATAGACTCTTAATTACTGCCTCCTGTGTCTTCCGGCTCCTATTCTTCCTCCACAGAGCTGCCTTGTTCAAAAAGTTTCAGTGGCTCTTTTTTGTCCCTAGGATAAAATACAACTTCCTCTGTCATTTTCATCTTTTTATAATGTGGCCCTGGGCTACCTTTGACATTTTTTCTTATTGTTCCCCTTACCTCTTCATTCTAGTCAAACTGTTCCCCTTTATGACATTTCCTTTCCTATAGTAATGACTTAAGGTTGTCCACCATGACTGGAACTTGGAATCCCAAGCTCCTTTTAAGACTTAGTTTATGTCTCTTCCTCCATGGCCTTTGCTGACCGTCCCAGTTCCTTAGTGTTTCTCCAATGTCCTGCGTTTGAAATTACTTTTAAGTACAATATAAGTATGAATATATATTCATGTACACACATGTGTGTATGTATGTATATGTATATATACATACTACATATATATGTATATATACATAAACACATAATCAACTTTGTAAACGTAACGGATATTCCGAGATAACTGTTTCAACTTCTACTTAAGCTGACAACCCTGGTTTCAGAGCATGGCTGGTGTAGGACCCTTAGGTTCTAGGTGTAGCCTTAAGATCCTGGAGGGCTGTTTAGTGGTGTATAGCTCTAGGAGTTTACACCAGTGTGTTTTGCCTCATGATTATTAATTCTTGTCCATTAGCCAGACTTAAATAACTTTTAGAAAAAGACTATTTTCCAACATGGCATAGTAAGAATAGTTGGTTAAAAACATCCAAAAAAAAAAATCTATGACACTCTTCCACAAATAAACACAGAGGTCAGGAAAAATGTAGTTTATGTTAAGAGAGCACATATGACAAAAAGGCAGCTCTCTGCCCTTAGAAGTCTCTTTGCTGGACTCTGAAATATTTCTCTTAGGTATGGTGCAGTTTTCTGCTTGGCTCTTTGTAGGGCTATGAATCTTTATCCAGTTCCAGTCTGTCCTTCATTCCTGATGGAAACAGATTTTCAAAGGACGCTCTTAGGATATATGTGATGGGATATTCATGAAGATTTCCTCTGGGCCCCTCACCAAGTGATTCTTTTCATAGGTGGTTTTCTGTCTTCTTTGCTGTCGGATGATCCCTTGTTAGACTGTCTGGTTTGCTACTGTATTGATGACTCCTAGGGTATGACCAAGTTTCCTCAGCTAATTCCACCTGATTGTGGTACCCAGACAAAGCATTTTATCATTTACTCTAGGTGACATGGGGCCAATTTGGTTGATTTACTCAAGTTCCTATGCATTTACACACACACACTCTCTGTCACACACACATGCTTGTGTGTACACACACACATAAATACAAAAACACACATATGTGTGTATGTCTACTTATCTATATGCACACTGTTATTCCCTTTCCCTGCTACAGGAATATAAACTTATTAAGGACAGTGAATTTATGTTATTTATACTTGTGTACCTAGCACATTATCTGGAACATAATAGGAACCTGATAAATACTTGGTTAACCAATTAGCACATAGTACGTGTTTTAAAAATGCTTGTTGACTTGAAGACTAATGTTTACATTTTGCATGTTGCTCTGGTTTTTCCACTGTCCTTTACTCATCTTTCCATTGTTGGTGAGGAAACCTTCGCTCAGCAACCACCGTTTCTGGAAAAAGCTTTGTAATTCTGCCCACTGGTTTCTATTCCATTTGAAAAGTCATCCCTTTTTTATTGCCCCTCTGCTTTCTCAATCTGTTTTGGCATTCTTATAGTTTTACTAACACTAAAAGTTAATATGAGGGAAGGAGTTTGTATATAAAGACTAGCAAAGTTAAATTGCTAAGTATCTATTTCATTGGAGGAGGAATCTGGTGAAAGTTGGGTAGAAAGAATGGTAAAGGTCATTTGTCTGTTTCCCAAAACATTCAGTCATCCCTTTCACCTTTTAATTTTACAGCAATCTTTCACAGAGCTGAGCTCGGTTCTGCTCCACTCTCCTCCTGTTTGGTAGATGGCAGAGCAGTATAAACTGAGATGTTTATGGTGTTTGGGTGAGCGGAGGATAAGGTTGGGAAAGGAGAATTTCTTCCAGTCCCTTGTAAAGATACTGTGGCTAGTATGTTTTGATTTGTTATATGATTTCTTCCACTTATGTCAGTGTGACTACATAACATCACTATAGTGAAAATATGCTCAATAGGAAAGTATATGTCGAACCTATACAGAATTGTATGCTGTCATGGGGAGGGAGGGGGATGGGGGGGAAGGTGTGGGGGGATAAAAATCTTAATTTTAAGGAAGTGATTGTAGAACATTTATAAATAAATAAAATAAAAAATTAAAAAATTAAATTAAATTAAATTAAAAAAAAAAGATACTGTGGCTATCACAGCTAGCAGAGAAGGGCATGATGGCTGAGACTTCTTTCTCCTGTGCCTGTGTTAAGAACTCATTATCTAAGGAGATAATTATTGAATTTTTTTCAATTTTACTTATTCATTTTTAACATTCATTTTCTTTATTTTGAGTTACTAATTTTCTCCCTCCCTTCATCCCCTCCTGTAGCAAGCAATATGATACTAAGGGGATGATTAAAACTGTTGAAAATGTTTCACATAGGAACACACCATATGGACACTCTCCTAGACAAATAGGAGTTAGGCAGAATGGTGTAGTAGATAACTAGACTTCAAGTTAGGAAGGCATGGGATAAAATCCTGCCTTGTACACTTACTAACCATGTGACTCTGGAGCAAGTCATGTAACCCTTCTGACCTTAGTTTTTTAAGTATAAATTGAGAAGAGTGTCTCAGATGATCTCTAAGGTCTTTTCTAGCTCTCAATCTACCATCCTGTTTCCTACTCCCTCCCATTCAGTATATTTCTTTTAGACACAGTTTCATGTATACATGTCAATCAGAGACATCCTTCACACTGACTAAGATGAAAATGCTTTCTTCCTCAGGTGCTTCTCTGACAAAGGAGAGATAAAAGATTCTTCACAATTACACTCAAAGGCAAACCAGCCTCTCCCTGGATTAATTCTCATAAGCAAAAGTCGTAATCTGACTGACTGTGGTTTATTCTTCATTTTTCTCCAGCTACCCAGTTGGAAACAAGGTTGCCCTGGGATCTCAGGAATCACCATGGACCAAGGCCAGAATTGGTGAATACTGGGAGAATTGCATTAACTCACATGGGTGAGTGGTAAGAGTCCTTTTGAAGCTGTAGGGATGGAGGCTCCTCACTTGACCAGTGGCACAGGTCTTCTCCTTAGGCAACCCTAATGTTTCTCAACAACCAACACCTTTCTCATTAGTAGAAACAGGTTATACAATCAATATCAAAATATAGTAAATGAGCTATGGGGGTGAACCTCATGTGGGTATCATCATTAGGTTTGATGTTGGGATGAAATGAGGTGCTCAGAGATCATCCAATCATTAACAAAAGGAGGTTTCTTTGACCCTCATATAATAAAGATATTTAGCTTTGGTAAGTGAACTCCTCCATATGAATGGAAGTATGTCTGGTAAGCAAGGTAAGGTGTGACTCATGGGATGGGCAATGTCTCTGACCCCATGTAGGTTGATCTTTTTATGTCCATAAGTGACCAGGAAATCACACAAACAGACAGACTACTAAGAAATTATATCAAGGGAGGTAGAGTTTAAACTTTGCCCACTCCTTTGGCCAATTAAGTTCAACTTTGCTTTTAGGGGGAAAATCTAGCCTACTTTATTATGGGGGGGAGAATCTCTAGTAGATATTGATCCTAATTCATTATTTATCGAATCTTAGAAACTTTGTGTTAGAAGGCACCTCACAGGTCATTTAGTCTAACCATTTAAAAAATCATGAATGTGTTTAGAATATCCCTAACAAGTGGGCTACCAGTTCTGACTTAAAGACTTCTAGTAATGAAAAACTTACTACTTCTTGAGGCATCCCATTACATTTTTGGAAAGCCCTAATTTAGGGAGTTTTCTTCTTATTTTGAGTAAAAGTTTGCCCTCTCCAAAACTTCTACTTAGTTCTACTACTTAGACCTTCCCGGGCAATGCAGAATAAGTAGTAGATACTTAATAAATGTTTATTGAATTGAATTCTATGTGATAATATGTCAAATGTTTGAACACTACTATTTTGTCACCCATTAAATCTTTTCTTCTTCTTTTTTTTAATATAAATTTATTTATTTAACTTTTTACATTCATTTTCACAAGATTTTGGGTTCCAAAATTTTCTCCCCATTTGTCCTCTCCCCCCTCCCCAATACACTGAAGATTCTTATTACCCATATCACCAATCTGCCCTCTCTTCTTTCATCCCTCCCTTACTTTACCCCATCTTCTCTTTTGTCCTGTAGGGCCAGATAACTTTCTATACCCCATTACCTGTATTTCTTATTTCCTAGTAGCAAGAACAATACTCAACAGTTGTTCCTAAAACTTTGAGTTCCAACTTCTCCCCATCCCTCCCTCTCCACCCATTCCCTTTGGGAAGGCAGGCAATTCAATATAGGCCATATCTGTGTAGTTTTGCAAATGACTTCCATAATAGTCATGTTGTGTAAGA
>JAQQSK010004427.1:0-33770 GCA_028658325.1 Potorous gilbertii
CATTTGTGGAATTTTTTAATGCCAGTTTACTAGATTGATTCACTATTGAACATTCCTGAATAAGTCAGAATGGTTTATAACTTAAACTTTAGTATAACTATCTCAAATATGGAACTGCTAACTGAAAATCAGTTTTGCATGTGTTCTTTGATCCATTCTATGGGAACTTCATATCATTCAATGTAAATTTCATATGGATTCACCAATATTTTCTTTAAAATAGCCATTGATATGGATACTCTATCCATGACTGTAGATAATGAGTACTGATTCAGGGTCAGAGGACCTAGGTCCAAATCCTGGTTATGCCATGTACTGCCTGGGAAATGTTGTATAAGTCATTTAATATATGTCAGTTTAGTTTCCTTTTTAAAAAAATGAAAAAGTTGAAGTACATGATTTTTTGGGTCCCTTTCAACTGTTAATCTATAACAATCTCTCTTAAGATTGATAAAAATGAAAACTCTATAGCCTGTTTCCATTATGTATAATACATATTCATATTTCTCATGATTTCTCCAGAGAGGGCACACCCAGACTGCTAGAAAGCTTTCTCTTATTCTTTGTGTATCTCGAGCATCCTATTTCAGCTGCCCATCAGGCATCTGGCACTACATTATGAAATGTACACACCATTTAAATTCATAGAAATTGTTAATATTGTCTGTCATCCCACCCAATTTCTTACACAAAAGCTATTATTGGCTACAGGTATATAACCCACTTATACCTATGATGCTGAGTTGTTTTAGATTTAGATCTTTTAAGATAATTGTTTTCCATGTTTCAAAGCTATGTAGTGGGTCTACAATTTATCTTCAAAGAGATGGTCATGAGACCAAAATGTCTGAGAATCATCATTCAAGATTATGCCGCATTTAATGTAAAAACCATTCTAGTTTGCTTAGCTGACTCCCATGTCATATTGTTAATTCATAGTGCATTTTCTGTCTGTTAAGATACTCTGTTCTTTATCATGGGGAAGAAAGTGATATCTAGTCATCCCTCTGAATAAGTTGAATGCAAGTATGGAGCTTTCTACTTTTTCATATTTAATTTCATCTTCTTTGAAGAAGTCCTATCATTCAAGCCTTTATAATCTCTTTGAATCTTGACTTCATCGAACGTGTTAGCTGTGCCTCCCAAGTTTATGTTATCTGCAAATTTGATAAGGAAATCATTTGTACTTTCATACACACCACTGATAGAAACGTTGAACAGTGCAAGGTCAAGGATAGTTCCTTGAAACATTTCATTAGAGAAATCCTTTTAGGTTAGTGTTTTAAAAATTGTGGGACACAGGAGATGCTAGTTTTTTACTGAACAGAGCAATAGCCAAAATTATTGAACTTTTAAACGTACAACTAACTCCCAGATAAATTCACCATTTTTCTTTGTAAATTAAAATTCAACATATGCAGCTCTAATAGAGGAAATTTGATCTCATTGGTGAGGGGAAGTAGAGGAACAGTATGCTTTTTCCAAACTGAAGTGACTCCAAGAGGAAAGGGTCTGATCCTTTGACTGGAGGAAAATATTATTGCTGATGCATTAAGTTTCACTCAATATTCCAATGCTCCAACTATATTTTTTTATGTCACATGTTGCTAGAGCCAATGCCTGAGAACATGGAAAGATTCTAATGATTCAAAATAGCCAAGTTTCAGGACTGTGTCAAAGTCTCATGTCTCCCCCTCCTCCCAGGGGTGGATCCTGGGTCTTTTCTGGAGTACCAAAAGATGGAGTTTATATCAAAAGGTGGTATAAACAACTTCATGACTTTCTTCTAATCCTCATAGTACCTTAGAATACCTATGGTGGCAATTTCTTTATCACCTTTGGGAATCAGTAATTGTGCAAGGGAGAGTATTGGATTTAGAGAAAGAGGACCTGGATGTAAATCCTGGATCAGACACTCAGTACCTATGTGATATTGACAAGTAATTTGGGGTTTTAATTTCCAAAATAAAGGGGTTGGACTAGGTAATCTGGAACTCCACTTTACTGTCCTCCAAATATATGATAAATCTCCCCATATAGTATAAATAATACTGACAGTATCCATTGATAGAGAAACTATATGGAAACAAAGAGTTATTAGGAATACCATTAAGTGATTTAATAAGTTATTAGTCAAATCATGATCATTAATTCGTTATTTATTAAAAGAAAATAAAAATGTCCAATGAGAATGAAGCTCTGCAGTTCCCTTATAAGGGCCCTCAAGGGTCTATATATGCATTCAGAGTTTAGAAATTAGGAAAGTGACCCAATTCCTGTTTTTCAATCTTGAAGGACTTTGAATATGGTGGTCTGCTCAGGAACGGGCCAAAGGAAGAGTTTGTATCTATGACCACTAAATGTTGTACTTGGAAACCTGCTTTCATGTCCTGATAATGAGTTGCATCACTGTGGAAAAATCTTTAACCTCTCAGTGACAGTCACCTTTCTAAAATTAAATTTACAGGATGTTGTTGATCTGCCTGCCTAGAGGAATTTCCCACATTGGGAGGTTCCTAACAAGCATGATACCACAGTTCTTCCCCTGACCACCAAAAACCACAACAACAACACTGTCATTGACATCATTTTGTGATAAAGATCATACTCTGTCCATTAAAGTATAGATGGATAGACATTTTACCTTTTATTCTCTAAGGTTTTAAAAGACAAATTTATTTAGATCACTTTTAGAAAAGCAACTAAAGTTCTAACCGTGCCAGACCATGTGCAAAATAATGGTAAAATAATAGAATTTTAAAAATATTACCATCTCCCACATAACTATAACTGTCATTTAAATTATCAATGCATATGTGTTAAAATCCATGCAGATTAAAAAGAATCCATAGTTTTCCATTAAAAAAAGAATGAATCAATAAATTGAATTATATTGAAGAAAAGAGAAGCAAAATAATCTGACAAAGCAAAGTGAGTATCCTAAAATTGGTGGATTCCTCTGAAAGGTCTCAAGGAAAAGTAATGTAAAAATACATAAGAAGGGACACTAGCAGAATTGAAAAGGAATATTTGATAGTACTTTCAAACAGAATAATTATGATTCACTTACCCTCTAAAGAAAAGTTAGTTCTATATTCTTTAATAACTAAGGAAATATGAATTAGGGTATGTGTTAGGAGCCAAATTTGTACCTGACGTTTAAATCTCTGAACTTGCGTATTATCTCTGTACTTTCCAACATACCTACCAAAGTGATACACAGATGATTGCTTTTCAGAGCTAATTTCATTGTAGAATTGTCTTTTACTTGAGATTTTTCCATTGTTAATGGAATAACAATGTCTCTCTAATCACAGTTTTAATTCAATAGCTGGTTAAATGTGTTTTTTCTTTAAATAGGAAGACTTGCCAACATAGCATTCTAATATTCTTACAGAAAATCAAGAGACTACTTAAAAGTTTAGTTAAACTCAAAGAGACATGCTCTTCCAGCTTACCACTTAAAAAAAAGAAAAAGGAGAATGAAACTCCTCTGTGCCTGGAGAAGAACTTAGAGAACCATCTATGAGATGAATCTGGTAGACTCATAACTAGTTGTACATTCAAGAAGCCCTTTCAATTTCATAAGTAGTGACTGGAGTGGGGGTGGTTATAAAGAGGCAAGAGAGCTATAATTTGTAGGAATGTAGCTCCCAGACCTACCTAAGTTCCAACCCCACTATCATATCCATATTTAATAATATTACTTTTACAGTTCTCACCATAGCCCGTAAGCAGACTAGTATGTTTGTGAGGGTGTGGGGATAGGGGGAAAGCATGTATGACTATTTCCTCCATACTAACTATTCAATCCAATGTGTATCTTTATATCCATATTGTCTTTATCCATCTTGAACACTCTATCTATAAATAAAATTGTAGCTATACTTCTGCCTGAATTTATGTCTATATGTATATCGTCTATTCAGTATTATCAATAAATAGTGGGCAACTAAGCTGCTAGATAAGTGTAAGAATGACAGATTTGGTTTATTTTACTACCTAGGTCACTTCTAGGGAAGATGAACTGGTAAAATTTTTGGTTCACTGACACTGTTTATGAGGAGACATGCCATTCCATTCCTTAACTTCCATTTGAGATTTTTTCCTCCAAAGGACACATTTACACAAGAGAAATGTTTTTCCTAAACTTTATTTACACAGCTCTCTCTCTGTCTCTCTTCCTCTCTCTGTCTCTCTCTGTCTCTCTCTCTCTCTCTCCCTCTCTCCCTCTCCCTCTGTCTCTCTCCCTCTGTCTCTCTCTCTGTCTCTCCCTCTCTCTCCCTCCCTCTCTCCATCCCTCCCTCCCTCTCTCTCTCTCTTCCCTTGCTCTCCTGATTTTCTTCCTCCCTTTCTTTTCTTCTCCAAGTATCCCTTATAAAACATTTCAATTAAGTGTTACGCTTGAACAAAGTCAGTAGAAATATGTACTTTTCATGGAAATTCTCTGGTTTCAGAGCTCACAGAATCATAAAGTCATCGAGCTGAGAAGAAACATGAGACTTCCATTCCAGCTCAATGTGTGTTCCAGGACAGCACTCTCATGCACACATGGAGTTCTTTTCCTTTCAAATTTCCTGAGCTCTGACTGAAACTCAAAAGATTATCTTCCACAAAGCACTTCACCAACACATCCCGCTGGGACAAACTGATTTTTTTCTCCCTGTTCAAGCTCATAACTATCTCAGCTAATCTGCTCCTCAACTAATCTGTTCCTCACCTAAACACAGCCCTGATGGAATGGAGACATGGCCAGGCACAGTTATTACTATTCCTTTAAGAGGCACTGACAGCACCATCTCCCCAAGGATTACTTATTGCATTTTTCACAGACTTCTTATTAAAATGTGCTAATCCCATCCAGGTAACAGCAGCTCACTGTTTTTCATTGAGACAGAGAAAGTAGTTTTTTTTGCCTTAGCAACTAGTAGAGAATAGGATCTTAATTGTACATTACTTTCCACATTTGGCTTTATTGCAACTTTTGTCTTTGTGTTAATATAATCTCATACAGACTTGGTTTTCTGAATACTTATTTAGTGTTAATAAAGAGAATATCTGAGTTGTTAAACTCCACAAGTTGTCCTTAACTTACAAAGTATGGACATGAGGTCAAATTATGTTAGTTTCCTTTAAAAAAAAGTATTCACAAGGTAAAGAATTGCAGTCAGTGTGGGCCTGCAAAGAATTAAATACTGGAACAGGAAACACCAAGAGATTATGGGGAAATCTCCTACACTGTAGCTTAAAAAAATGAAGGAAAAAAAAGCTTGATGCCCTCTACCTGAGAGACTGATATGAAACAAAATGAGTTATATCCTGTCATTCAGGAGTTCTCTCTTGCAAAACTACATTTTGTTTAAAAAATAAAATTAATAAAATTAAAAATAAAAAATCTGATATGATTGGAGTTTCTTCATTGCGACTGACTAGATAATTTTGTTCTCTACCTTCAAGTCAATCAAGTTTTTCAGTGAATTTTCTTACTGAGAGAAATCAATATAAAAGAAACCAATAACTTAAGAACATTCAAAAAACTAAAAAATAAATTCAACACATTAAAAAATCTTTTAGAAATTTTACATGGGAAACAAATATTCAAAGTAAATGATACTTAAGATGCTGGGGCTACTTGATTAAATGATAGTGTTTCAATATTGCAGCTATTTCTGGGACATGCATGGTGTTATACCATGTGTATTCCTGTTTTACTTACACCATTTAACCATTACTGTATCTACTTTTGTATCCATTTTTTGTACATGCTCTTGATAACATCACTAAAATTTATTTGTGTGTACATACGTGCACGCACCTGTTAATATCAACAGCAAGACCCTTTGTGAGCTAAACATTTTTTTTTCCTGTTATGTACACATTTTACCTGACTTTGAGTCTTTGGGGCTTACTTTTCAAAGCTGCTCTTGAGAAACTGAACTTTTTTGTGTGTTTTATCTAATTATCTAATAAATTAATACAACAAGGGAGCTCATTAAATGCAAAGCAAGGAAGAAGGAAAAGGTGTTGCTAGAACTTAATTAGCAAGATACAAAGATACCAATTAACACCTATATCTCACGAAAAGAGGAAAAAACTTTTTTTATGTGGTAGCATCAAAAATAAAATCACAGCTGGTTACTTGTATTTAAGTAGGATGCAGCTAACTTACTTTTTTCCTGATATTAAGCCCACAGAAAGAATTTGGTGAGGGGAGTTGGGGGGGGGGGTGATTGAAGGTAAGATTCTGGGGAGAGGAGAGAGAGAGACTTCTTCAGGATAACCACAGATGCAACACAGTTTGTTTAGGTATTCGGATTGCCTGCATCAGCATAGATATGCTACACAACTCGCTCAATACATCAGTTCCTTTCACATGAACCATACTAATTTGCACTAATAATTATTTAAAATATAACATTGATAATTATCACTTCTGCTAAGTTCACAAAAAATGTGTTCTTACAGATAAATTAGACAATTTAATGAGGTTTGTAAAAATGTAAATGTGCTATTTTCTCTGTTTTGGGGTGACAAAAGAAAGAATTCGTTCTTTCCATTTTAAGGAACCCACTGAATGAGCCAGAGCCATTAAATGTCAATGTTAAATTGAGCATTTATAGCTTAACATGAACCTACTTGTTGGTGTAGCATAAAGAAAAAAGTTTGTATTTTTCCAGGAAGAGAACACTGAACTGAATGGATGTATAAATCTATAGCTCTGGAAAATGCATTTAGATTTAAGTTCAATGAGAGGATTTGGATTTTAGATCCTTGGTAGTTTTACATAACAGATAGCTGTCTGTGTTACATATTTTAATCTAAAGATTAACATGCCTACTGCCTCTGGAGATGCAGGTAGTATATACAATCTTTAGCTTTTAAGGAGGATACATTTTGGTAACTAAATAGATTGACTTTAAACAATACAAGCTTCATTCAAATGAGTCTTTCTGTAAACACAAGTACTAAAAGATTTGTAATGTATTTCAGTTCAACAGATAGTTATTTTATATTTTTAAATATCTACTTTTTGCTAAGACAAAACATATAATTGAATCAAACTAAACATAATCCACTAATATTCACCATTGCTGCAAAATTAAAATCTTACCATGAAATTCTCTGAGTTATTCAGCTCCCTTCCTTAATATCTTCATATTTGCCTTCTCCAATGGCTCCTGCTGTTTTTGATGGTACACATCTCTTAGTGGTGGTTGAGAGGCATGCTAGGGAAGTGGGGGAAACCCTTCCTTTGACCCTACTTTCCTTTCAAGCTGGCACCCTTTATTCCTCTTTCCCTTTCACTGTCAAATATCTTGCACAAGTTTTTCATATAAATCCAGTGCTTCCATTTCTGTAACATCTATTTGCTCTTTACCCACCTTCAATTTGCCTTTTGTCTTCAATATTCTGATGGCAAACTATCAAGGACTACTGCTGAGCTTCAATTTGCTAACTCCAATTCCATTTCTGAAGTCTGGAATGCTTCTATTCCTTAACTAGCTACCTTACCTCCACTCACTCCACCATCCACCATATATGACAAATCTCTAAGATTTCACTTTTCCTAAAATACCAGTTTCATCATACAATATTCTCTCCACTCTCCCTGAAGGTATTTAATGTGCTCTCTTTATTTACACAATAAAACTAAACTCATCTACACATTCAATGCTTTTCACAATCATGACCTTATATATTTTCTGATTTTGTATTTTTCTCCTCTCCTACAAATACTTCTATATCCATTCTAGGCTACTCAGTGAGCAGAAATCGATAATTTCCCACCTCTCTGCCTTTGCCTACCTTATTTTGCATGTCTAGAATACATTGATTTCTTTCACACTATACAAAATCAATTCATCCTTCATAGATAGATGTACTTAAATCTATATTCTATCAATGTTTTAAATGTAAGCATAAATAATATTCTTATCAAATTTTCATGTAATAAAAGCAAATGTATTTATATAATATTTACTATGCACCAGGCACTTTATAAAGATTATCTCGTTCAATCCTCATAATAACCTTGGTAGTAAGTTACTATTATTAGCCCCATTATGTAGTTGTGGTTGTGGTTGTTCAGTCATTTTAGTTGTGTCTGACTCTGCGTGACAAAGATACTGGAATGGTTTCCTATTTCCTTCTCCAGCCCATTGTATAGATGAGGCGAATAGAGATAACTGGCTTGCCCAGGGTCACACATCCAGTAAGTAGCTGAGGTGTGATTTTAATTCAGAAGTCCGGGACTCCAAACTCAGCACCCTACCCAGTGTACCATCTACCTAATATAAAATTGAATAGTTGACATATTAAATGTCAGAGGCAAAATCTGAAGTAATTGCCTATAATGTTGGGTCAAAACTATTGAGGTGAAAAATCAATAAGGAAATTGGTGAAAACTTAAATTTGTATTAAAATGCATTGATAAGTATAAGACAAGCAATCTATAGGAAGAAAGCATTTCAATAAGAGTCAACAGGTTGCATTATATAGTTAATAATGTCTATAATTGATAATTCTACTGGTTAATTATGGATTCCCAATTCTAGGAAGGCCATAGTGGTCATTTCTAAAGGAGAATGACTAGCATGATTGATGATCTTAAAACATTACACATAGAGATTGCTTGAAGAAATTAAGTTTGTATAGCTTAAGGAAGAAAATTCAATTTGTAGATTGTAGGATTGTAGACTTAGAGCTAAAAGGAACCTTAGAAAACTTTTAGTATAATTGTTTGCCGATAAGAAACTAAGACTTGGAGGAGCTGAGTTATTAATATTGTCCAAACCCACACAAATACGAAGTAGCAGAGATAGGGTTTGAAATCAAACAAAAAATGTATGAAGTGCCCATTCTATATAAAGTACTGTGCTAGCTCACTTGGTTTTTTATTTGTTTGTTTTATTAACACACAAAGACAGACTATAGAAATGACCCTTTTTGCTGTGCACCTTGGCTCTTACAAGCTTTATCAATTTTTATGAATAGTCTTTTTTAAGCAAGGAAGGATTTTAGAAGTTTAAGTTTTACTTATCTCTACCTGGTCTCAGGGAGTCTAGACCCTATAAAAGTTTCACTTCCCACTGACAAACTGGTTTCTGTTAGCCTCATTCTTGTTAAAGAAAATGCATTTCTGGCTGAGTCCTAGTGCTGCTGGACTCTAACTACCGGTAAGATGGTTTTAATCCTTCTCAGTACAATTATAGGGTGGAGTTAATTTTTAATCACATGAATTCGTAGTTTAAACAATGTATGTGATTTCTTCATTGAAAGACTGGGATAGAGAATGATCCCAATATTCCTGGACATAGATTTTTGAGACCCTTCTTTGCACAGCAATCATTGCATTGACTCTTTTCAGTTTTCACAAGATGTGCACATATGCATTCCTCTGTGTGTGAAGATTACTTGAGGAATACTCTTAGAACATCAGCTGAACTCCCTGCGGCAAACATAAGAGAAATAAGAGCCATGAACAAAACTGGATGGGCAGACTGTAACAGTAAGCACCCTGATATACATGGATGGTGGGGGAGTGCTTCTATCACAGGCTCTTAGATCTGTACCTCTAAAAGGAAAGGCAACTTTTGAGGGGTTAACAATCTCCTTTAATCAAGCACATATATCATTCACTTAGCTCAAGAAGTCTTAGACAGCACTTCCAAATTGTCTGACATATGCAATACATATATCAAAAATCCACAGACAAGTCCAACTGTCTGACCTTAGTTTTCAGAGAGGGAAGTTCAGCATCTGTGTTTCCAAAGTCAGGGGGCTCCTTAGCAGGTTCCCAGAGCCTTATCTGGCACACAAAGCTTCTTTCAAAAACTAAGCCTCAAAGAAAAATCTCACCCTCAGAGTATTTATGCCTTTTTTAGAGCCAGAAGGCCATCTCAACCAGTGCCTCATTAACAAAAGGTGTGGGCCTTCCTACAAATCTTTCCTAATCTAATTCCCCTTAATGTGCAGGTCCATTAATGGATGGGGAAGATCTTTAATCACATTAGCAATACAAATACATATCCTGTTTCTAGTTAAAGAAACCCTTATTTCTGTACTTTACTTCTAGTAAAGATTCTTGATTGATAAAGGCAAGATTCAATCAGAGGCATATACTAAAACAAAAATAGCAAAAGATCCCACTTGACTTTCCATCACACATGCATGAGTTACAATTTCAGTCAGTCAAACGTTTATTCACCACCTCAGTTTTTTGTTTGCTTGGTTTTTCTGGCATAGCACTACTAGACTGTTCAAGTTTCACAGGTATACAATAGTGTAGTCAGCACAACAGTTCTACAGATTTTCAGTTTGTTATGCATCCTTGACAGTTCTTCTCCTACACACTTTCTCCCAGATTCTGAGTTAGCTCTACCACTTTCTGCATCAACCTCATCATATACATGGACAGCCCTGGCGTGTGTACTGTGAAGGCAGGTGAACTTATCCACAGTATTCAAAATTTCTCCACTGTCTATGACCAATGTTTCTACATATGGGTGATGTGGTGCTGAGTGGTGAGAAAGCTCTATTTTCTTGGTGTTGATTGTCAGGACAAAATTAGCAAAAGCCGCACAGAAATTGATCCATATTCTATTGCATCTCAGCCTCATAGGTTGCATTGAGTGCACAATCATCTGTGAACAAAAAGCCCTGCTCCAACTTTGCCTTCACTTTAGTCTTGGCTTGCAGCACTTTCAAGTTAAAATAATTTGTCATCAGCAGGAAACTAATCTTGTTGCTACTTTGACCTCCTTGAAGAAGTCTGACAACATTATGGAAACCATAATGCTAAAGGAAATGGGAGTAAGCACACATCCCTGCTTTGCTCTGTTAATGACTCAAAAAGCATGAGAGAATCATTCTTCATCAGAACCCACAGGTGAATACCATCATGAAACTGGCATACAATGGTAACAAACTTCTCTGGGCAACCCAATTTCACCATGATCTTCCACAGCCCCTCCGGATGAACAATCTCAAAGGTCTTAGTTATGTCAATAATTGTTGTATATGGACCTCTGTTCTGCTCCTGACATTTCTCCTGGAACTGTCAAGTATCAAACACCATGTCACCATTTTGCAGTTCACACTGACTCTTGGGCAAGTAAACAATTTCCACCTGATTAATCAGCCAATTTAGGAGGACTCTAGTAAAGATCTTGTCAGGGATGACTAGGAGAGAGATCCCAGGAAGATCTCTAAGATACCTGCAAGATAAAGTACCAGACACTGAGCTCCACTCTAGGGCTGAACAGTCAGGCATTCGAAACTTTATTACAGAGTGCAAGTCCAAAGGAGCTCATAATCTAATAAGGAGGAAATATTCAGAAAGTGGGGATTTGAAAGAAGCCAGGGTAGAGATGAGGAGGAAGAGCTTCCATGAAAGTCTTCAGAACTAGGAGATGCAACATCATGTTTTGAATCATTGAGATCACTCCAGAACAATGAGATCATTTGACTATTGCAATTCACAAATATGCAATGTAATCTAAAAGATATTCTAAAGGACACACATTAAATATTGAAAGGCACAAGGAATAAAGTATCAGCCTTGAGATCAGGAGGACCAGTGTTCAAGTCCTGCCAATAATGACGAATGTTAGCTTTCTGACTAAGGGCAAGTACTTGACCTCTCAGAGTCTCATGTAACTTTCTAATTCATAAAGAAAGTCTTCATTTGAATTGGCATTAGTAATTTCCACACCAGAAATTTCCTGACACAAATAAAATCACAAGTGGGTCCAAGGAAAAAAAAAGGTTTGTGTTTATGTATGTGGTTTTGTGGGACTGGGATAATTGTCTGTTGCTTCACACTTATGATGGCTATGGTTCTGTGGAGCCCTAGGAAGTGGAGATGGGGTTAGCCCAGCTCCTGATTGTGCTGGAGGAGTGAAGGCCCTGAAGGTGTATTGTATTCAGAAACCAAACCAGAGTAGCAAGAGTTTGGAATGGAGCCCTAGAACCCCTGGAACTGGAGCTGAAAAGTGCCTGTGTGCTGACCTTGGTAAGGTGAGAGCAACCATGAAAAACCGCCAGTGTACCAACCTTGGAGAGGTAAGTGGTGGAACAAGAGCAGAAGTTGGAGCAGAGAGCTGCCTGAGCATAGACCCTGATGGGAGCTGGGAGGTGGTGGTTCCTGCTGGAAGAGGAAGAACCCAGGAGCTTGGAGTTCAGTCCTAGGGCAAGATGAGGACTGTGCAGCAAGGCACTGAGTGTGCTTTTTTGCAGTGTTCTCCTGTGACCATTTGGAACTCAGAGGGTAGAGTTGCCCATGGTGAGTGGGGCATAGTGCCCTGTACCTCATAAGGACTCTACTTGATGGCTTTGTTGTTCAACCACCCCTCAGGACATGGAAGTGGGAACTGGAGCATTCTCCTAAGAGTGCACGCTGTGGAGGAAGCCCCTAAGAGGACATTGCTTGGACATTTCTGTTTGGGATTGAGAAAGGAGAAGCTGGTTGCTCTCTCCTCAAAGAATGATGTTATGTTATGCATATATCTTTATGTTTGTTTAAAGCCATATGGCCACCCTGGTAATGAGTTGATATGTTATATGTTATGCAAATGTAAATTTCATGATGTGTTCATTTAATGGGAACTATGTTGTATTTACTAAAGAAATATTAATACCTATTCAGATACAAGTTCCCTAAGTGACCTGCTTAAATCATCTGGATTTGGGATCACAAAGTACAATGCCTCTATTTTTTCCAGGATCCGTGGCCATTTAGATTGTAAGGTCAAGGATCCTGGAAGGGCAGAAAGTGATGGCACTCAAAACAGGATCTTTTACTGTTTTTGTTTTAGTATAATCAAGTGCCTCTGATTGAATCTTGCCTTTATCAGTCAAGAGTCTTTAGAAATAGTATATGTTCTAGTATTGTTCATTATTTTAATGTGATTAAAGATCTTTCCCACCCATTAATGAACTTGCTCATTTAGTGGAGTTTGATTAGGGAAGATTGGTGAGAAGGCCTAAGACTTTTGTTAATGAGGCATTGGTTCTCAAGAGTTGTGATGCCATCTGGTTCTAACAAAGACATAAATACTTTGAGTTGGGGTTTTATTTTGGGACTTAGTTTTTGCAAGAAAGCTTGAGAGCCAGACAAGGACTCTGGAAAGCCACTTTAAGGAGCCCCTCGGCTTTGAAAACCCAAATGTCATGCTTCCCTCTCTGGTAACTATGGTTGGATAGTTGGGGTCCAAATGTCTGTTGAATTCAGGCAGAGGAAGCCATGTTTGTTGATTTTTAATATCTCTGTATTTTTTTTGAAGTTCAGGGTGCTGACTCCCCTACACTAGGTGAATGATAAATGTGCTTGATTAAAGGGATTGCTAACACCTCAAAAGCTGCCTTTGCTTTTATGAATGTGGATCTAAGAACCTGTGATAGCAGGTCTCCCAGTGTATGATCAGGGTGCTTACTGATACAGTTTGTAAGTATGTATATTTATTCACATGTGTCTATATATACATGCATGTGAATATATACATATGAAGTCTAATAAAGAAAAGAATCCTAGGACCATAGAGTTAAAGTAAGAAGAGACATGGGGATCATTGAGCCCAACCTCCTCATCTTGCATATGAGGCAAGTGAGATATTAAAAGCTTAAATGATCTGTCCAGTATCACAGAGATAGTATGTAGCTAAATCAAATAATGTAGTATTTTATCTGACAAAAGGCATTATAAATGTACAGCTACCTAATTTTGCCCCTTTCTCTACTCTCCCTTGCCCCTCATCACTTTGGTTCAAGAGTTCAGTGTATTCATGTAAGCCATTATTGTTTTAATGCAGTATGGATTGATATACTTGAGGATGCTTACTAGCATGAGGGATTAAAACCTGAAACCATAGAATTTCAAGGGAACCCTCTATAATGCTTCCATTTATCAGTTACTTGAAAATGAAAAATAGATTTACAAATTGATTGGTATACTGTATCTACTCACTTCAAGGCTGTTCTTAAGGGCATATGTGGGCTGAATATTTACCAACTAGATATTCTTTTCTGTGGTCATCTTAAAGTGCAACAATTAAAAAATCCATCTTAAAGTAAAGCTATAGAGATGTAAATATTGAACATGAACCAAAAGAGTGGGGTTAGTTCTTTGGGATTTATGCACATCCTCTATTTCATGACTGAGATACACTATGTCATCACAAATATTATGATCTTTTAACACAGCAGGTGCAGTTCCAAAGCTATTTAAACATCTAAAGAAATGAAATGGAATAACTCAAGGCATAGATAGCTTTAAATATTACTTGAAACAATTTCAATGAATAATCACTCATTTCCTGATTCAGTTCACCAAATTGGCAATCCTGGTTAATCTAAACCATTGTTCTTGACTCTTAAATGTGCTTACTTCTTGGATGAATGTACAAACTGTGTGGATGTTACCTCATCTGGATTGCTTTCTCTGAAAGTATTTTTTAGACATATTTAGTTCTGCATGTAGTATTTTAAATGAACCTATACTAAAGTCTTTTTCTTTAGTTTATTCATTTACTAGTGTTATTTAGCAGTTGGCAGACATTATTACACATTTCCAACTATGAAACACTAAACTAATTTGTCTACATTTATTGCCTCTACTTCCTCACCTTTCAGTCATGCAGTATTTTGCAATCTATTTTCCAATCTCATCACTCAATCAAAGCCTGTTTTCTCAAAAGTTATAAATATTCTTTTAATTTTGAGGGTCTATTCTCAGACATTAGCCTTCTTAATATATCTGCAGTATCTTATAGCGTTGACTATCCTTTTGTCTTAGATATTCTCTCTTAGTTTCAGTTTTTATGCCTCTTTTATGGTTCTCCCCTGTCTAATAGTTTCTCCTCAGGTTTTTTACTGTCACATTATCCATATTACATCCCTCTAACTGTTAGTGTTCCTCTAAATTCTGAGTCCTTTTCTCTTTTCCCTCAACACTCTCTTTGAATTACTTCAACAGTTCCCATGGGTATAAATTTCAGCTCTATAAAGATAATTCCCAGAACTATATATCCAGCTTCAATCTCTCTCCTGAACTTAGATTTCACATCACCAAATTCTGCTGAATATCTCAGGGTAAATATTCCATATACATATCTAATTCAACATGTTCAAAACAAAAACCATTATCTTCCCCTACAAATTCTCTCCCCTACTAAACATGCCAATACTCATTATTTTCTCAGTCTTCCAAATCAGGAAGCTAAATTTCACCCTTGACTCCTCATTTCCCTCACCCCATAAAAACGGACAGTTGCTGAATCTTGTCTTTTCTGCCTCCATAACACAAATTCCTATCATCCACCTATTTCTTCCGACTAACACAATAACCACTTTAATCCAGACTATTACTACTTCTTTAACAATAACCTACTAATGGATCTCCTTTCCTTGAGTATTTACCCACACCAATCTATCTTTCACAAAGTTGCCAATGTAATTTTTCCTAGTGTGCAGTCTGATATTACATCTTTACTATACAATATTCCAGCTTATTGTATCACCAAGGCAATAATAGTCAAAGCACTGATGTTGACTATGAATAGGCAGGTGGAATTCTGAATCACAAAGTATAACAGACTCAGCACATAGAAGACAGAAGAAAAACATTCATTTCTACACCAGAAATCCAAATCCCAACACTGGGAAACCAAATCCGCCATAGCAAACAAGAAATGAATACTCACTAGCACTGCAGGGGACAAAGCCATTCCCAAGCATCCCCTATCCCTTTCCCCTCACCTTCCCACAAACAAATACTCAGGAGCTTGTGTCCTCTCTTCCCTCCACCCTAACTGCTCTCACCAACTTCCTCCCAGCTCTGCTCTACCTTCCCTGTGCCACCCCTTCAACAAACTCCTCCCACCACATGTGACTTAGGCTTCCATAGGATTTAAGCAGGTCACATGGGCTTATTAATGAATGAACGGGAAAGATCTTCCCATTTAAATTACCATTGTACTGTTTACATCTAGAATTAAACATAAATGTCTCTCTATATGCCTTAAAGCTTGATACAGTAGTTCTCATACTCTGAAATCTAGTCAAAGTTATCAAATCTCTGTTCCTCATACATAGCACTTGATAACCAATTTTTATGCCATTTCACTTATCCCCTATGCTTGAAATGCACTCTTTCCTCATCTACGTACATCAAGTTCCTCAATTCTTTCAAAAAGCCCCTTCAGCATTTCTTTTTTTTTAAGTATTTATTTATTCTGAACTTTAGAAATAAAACAAGGTTTTCCTAAACAAAGTAGGATAGAAAAACACAGGTATGAATTTGAAATTAGAGATCGATAATGTATGACTTGTTATTCCTTTCAAATATACAACAAAGTTGTCATGTGACTTTTTTCTCTTCCCCCTCACCCCAGTCTTGGAAATGACTACTGTTAGATGCGAATCCATATGTGTATATACATGTATATGTATATACACATACACATATATTTATGTACACACACATACACATGTATACATAGACATACATATATACATACGTATGTGTAAATTTGCCATTTCTTTTTCTGAATTCAAACGTCTCTCTTCATAGGATCTTTATGGTTAATTTGGGTACTTATAATGGAATGACTTGGTTACTCAAAGCTGTTCTTAAAACAATACTGCTGTTATGATATACAGTGTTCTCTCGCTTCTGCTCATTTTGCTCTACATTATTTCATGGAGGTCTCTCCTTTCTTTGATAAAATGATATAAATCATTTCTTGATCACTCAAATCACTAATGCCCTCCTTTGTTTAATGCTTGCTATTTTGCCTATAAGCATACACAGACACACACATACACACACACACATACACACACACACACACACACACATATATATATATATATATATATATTCATGCACTTATACAGACATACATACTTACATATATATCTATATTGTCTTTCCTGAAAGACTATGAGCTCCTTGAGAGAAGAGAGTATTTTGTTTTTTGCATTGATTTCTCCAGTACCTAGTACAATATTTAACACAAAGTAGATATATACTAAATATCTGTTGATTTATTTGTTTTCATTCTTCTTATAGAGGCAGTTAGATGACACAGTGAAAATAGTGATCAATCTGGAGTCAGGGAGACACAGGTTCATGAGTTGAAATCCAACCCTAGACAGTTACTAGCTGTATGACTGTGGACAAGTCATTTAATCTGATTCCCCTTAGTTTCTTTATCAGTAAAATGAATTGGAGAGAAAAATGACAAACCACTCCAGTATCTTTGCCAAGAAAATCCCAAATGGGATCCCAAAAAGTTGGACACAACTGAAAAATGACTGAACAACTGCAAGATATCTTACTGTTTACAATGTACCCTTTGATCTAGTGACACAAGACATCCCATCATTTGACTTCAGGTATTTTCTCTGGCTGTCCCTCCATGACTTGAATTCCCTCCTTCCTCATCTCTATCTAATGGGTTTCATCTTCTGGGAAACCTTTCCCCCTCCCTTCTTAACTCTAGTGTCTTCTTTCTTTTATTTTCTATTTATATCGCATATAGTTTGTTTACACGTTTGTCTTCTGGTTTCCTTCTTTATTCGAGTATGAGTTCCTTACGGGTAAGAACTGTCTTTTGCCTCTTTTTGCATTTGGAGTACTTAAGACCATAGTAAGTACTTAATAAATACTTATTGACTAATGATTATGTATACATTTAATTCTTTATATATTTTAGAGAACAAAATATTGAGATTTACTATTTTTGTTCAAGTTTTATGACCATGTTTCTTCAATATTTTTTCTAGTCAAAATTAAAAGAGATATAGATTTCTGTGAACTTGCATATAAAGACGAGTTAGTCAGTGAATAAGAATTTGCTAAGCCTTTATAACGTAACAGATACTGTGCTAAGCACTGGGGACACAAAAAAAGACAAAAACAGGACTCCTGCCCGTAAGGAGATCACAGTCTAATGGGGGAGATAATAGGTAAATTTTTATATTTATAAAAAATATATATACAATGTACATGAAAGATGATCTTAGAGGTAAGGCACTAGCAGTGAAGAATTCCAAAATGCCTCTTGCAGAAAGGAAGATTTGAGCTGAGTCTTGAAAAACTCTGGAGAAGCTAGGGGATAGATATGAGAAGTGAGCACATTCCAGACACGGGAGACAGTCTGTGCTAATACATAGAGGGAGGAAATGGGGAATGGAATGTCTGAAGAATGGTAAGTGCTACTTAAATATCAAGATCAAGGAAGAAAAGGATAAGATGTAAGCTTAGAATTAAGAAGAGGCCAGATTATGAAGGGCTTTAAATGTCAAACAAAGGAATTTATATTTGATCCTGGATGTAATAAGGAAACCAATGGATCTCCTTGAGCAAGGAGGTGGTATAGACTGACTGACCCTTTAAAAAAACAAGCTTAGCAGATGAAAGTGGAGTGGATTGGAGTGGGGTAAACTTAAGGTATGGGGATTAATGCAGTACAGTGACAGTTCTGGTAAAAACTGATAAAGGTCTGTACTTAGATGGTGACTGTATGAATGAAAATAATAGGTTAGGTAGGAGGAAAATCAGGAGAGGTGTCATGAAAGTCTAGAGAACAGAAATTACAGAGATGATGATTGAGAGTGTCAAAGTTCTGCAGAGAAGTCAAAATAAGTTGAGAAAAGGCCACTAGATTTGGCAATTAGATTTTTCTAGTAACTTTGTAAAAAGTTTCACTTAAATGATGAATCTGGAAGTTATATTGCAGAGGCTTCAGAAGACGTGGGGAGGAGAGGAATTGGAATTGTCTTAAGGATGGATGACATTGTCAAAAATTTAGCTTAGGGAAGGAAAAAATAGGATAAATGGTAGAGGGAGTGGTCACATTAAGTGAAGTTTGCTTTGTGTTTGTTTCTTGGGGATGAGAAAGATAGGCATATTTGTGAACAGCGGGGAAAAGATTGATAGACAGGGAGAGATTAAAACTGAAGATTTAGGAATGAAAATTAGGGCAATTTGATGAAGAAAAAGGAAGAGAGTGGGATTAAAGGGAGAAAGATGGACTTGGAAAAGAGAAGGATCACCTCTTCATGTGGGACAAGAGTAAAGAAAAGATAATGGAAGAAGATACATGAATGATGTGAGATCAAGAGAGTGGGAAAAGAGGAAGGTGTTCATAAATGGTCTCAACATTAAGGCAAGGTATAATGGATAGAGTGGACCTGGAGTCCAAGAAGACTTCCATTCTAATACTAAATCCTATACTTACTCATTTTGTGATTCTAAGCAAGTCACTTAATTTTTTTCTGCCTCAGTTTCATCATTTGTAAAATGGTTGTGGTATGTGTCAAATGGTATAACTTATGTGAAGCACTTTGCAAACTTTTAAACACTGCTTAAAATGTTAACTCTCTTTATTATTAACTGCTTACCAGTATGCAATACAAATCAATTATACTATTTAACAGATGTCTTTTCAAAATTTATTGAAAATGTGCTTGAAATTTCACTGGATTTGTGAGAAGCTAATTGATTTTGGCTACATACCTTTTTAACCTGAAAACATAAAAGGTGCTTCTATATTAGGCTAAGTAGAAAAAAAATGAGCATTCTATTAGATATTTCATAATTTTATTTCTTTTTTTTTTGGTTTCTTTATTTGTCTGCTTTGGAGGGGAGAAATCAATTTAATAAGCCTTTTTTTTTTTACAAGCTTACTCTGTGCCTGTCACTGAAACAAATCCTGAAGATAGAAGGACAAAAGTTGTGACAGTCATCCTGAAGGAACTTATATTCCCCAAGGGGAAGGCAGGTGGTAGTTAATGATATGTAAGACTAAAAAGTTAAATAATAAATATAAATAATGAATATTTGTAGAAATATGAGGGATAGAGATGGAGAAGCACTAAGAAGGGCAGTGTAGGAAAGAAAACTGAATACAACCCAACTAACCTTTGAAAAAAATTTATTTTATTGGAAATTCACTTGATATAAAACAAAACAACTAGTTTCTTCCAGTTAGTTTTCTCTCTAATAGCTCAAGTTGAGCAATTAGAAGCCATTATGACATTCTAAACCATGAATTTATAGTAAGAATCCATTAAGTACTTCATCACTCTGGAACATGATTATAGAGAAAAGAAGGCTAGTAATTAAAAATAAAACTCATTCCCTGAGGAGATTACATGATTTTTCCCAATATTATTACATAATACATTCTGACCACCTATAGTTCAGAACCTGTTTTCCTTCTATTTTTTCTTTAAAGTCTATTTCAATATTCCCCACTTGCCAAGAGCGACTTTCATCATTGGGAAAATGAGATTTTGATTTATATTATATCTTTCATGTATCAAAACTTCTTTTGATGGTGCATATAATTTTGATTTCATCATTACATGGAACTCTCAGTGTAGAAATTCCATTTGTTCACGAGTCTCAGAAAAGTTAAATATCTTAGTCTTAGGGAATTGACTTTTGTATTGAGACATTAAATACTTGCCCATGATGCTATGGTATAATTCCAGTCAGAGGTAGAACTAGAATCTTGAACATTCTTTCTCTAAAGCATGCTCTCTGTCCACTGTGTTACACTGTCTTTCACATAACTTATGCCACTTTTAAGTGACACCTCCAAAATGTTTCAGAACAAAATTAAAAAATAAGTAAAGTCAAATTATTGTCTCTAGTGCTCATTGGGACTAATTTTACCCTTTATAAAATTCATCATTTCCCAAATTTTCTTAACAAAAATACAAATTATATTCAAGTTTATATGGTCGGTCAATGTGTAATGTTAGTTTTCCATAGTTCCAGTACTACTTGATTGGCTAGTGATTATATTGTTACTAATGCCTTGACTTTAGAACTCACTTTACCAATGTGTAAGTAATCTAAAAAATATATGCTCAGGTTGATCTAAAATTGGGAAAAATTAAATGACTTGATTAGTCACACTGCTTCTACGTGCAAACAGTAGGATAAAAAACGCTTCTCCTCCCACCTATTCACCCCACAATACCCTAGCCAGTATGTTAAATTTCCTCTCTGGACGATAAATGAAGTTAGGTAAATTCCAGAGGGTAGTTCTTTGGAAATGTAACTATTGGTTACATGAATCTAATATTGGCACTATGTGTCATATCAAGCCCAGGCAATTACCTGAGGTTCCATAGCTGAATCATACCAAGGGGATATGAAACTACATCAGCAAACAAAAAAATCTATGCTTCTGAAAGTATTTTTTTCTTTAATTGTCGTTTAGAAATACAACCAAATAATTTGCGTCAATATATTTTAAGACCTATGTCTATATCCTTAAATAGGCTTAAGATTTAAGCAGATGTCTTTATTGAAAACCTTGGTCTTTGTTTCTTTATATTTGTCGAAAATCATCCCAGGATCAGATCAGTGACCTAAATTCACAAGCATGATCAAGTACAGACCTATCTAGCACCAGAATAATAAAATCCCTATCTTCTAGATTTATTTATCCTGCAACAGAATCATTTCAGTTTCTAAAGACTTTAGAATAATTTGTTTTTGCCAAACCAATTTGTAACTTGTCAAAACGAGATTGCAGTTTTACAGCCACCTGGGGAACAACCAATCCCCTTCCATAAATAAAAAAGTCATCTGCATAAATATGTACTAAGATATCCCTATAGATTTTAAATGTCTTGCGTATGGTAGGAAAGTAGAGACTCAATTAAAAATGAGCATTAGATGAGATGATGGCATATAACTTAGTGGAGCAGATTCCAATATTATAAGAACTGATAATACTGTAATGAGAAGATTTGCACAGTCACATATTTAGGATTAAACATGGAGTGTTAGGTTTATATGGTTTTATGCAGTATGATGTTCTCATATTGAATTTTAAATACCTGGAGCTCTTAACTAACAACTATATTCCCAATTTTCACTTAACTATTTCCTACTACTCCCAAGAAGCCCAATGGTCACCTTTTAGACTCCTTCATACCTCTGAATCATTAGATAGGTCCTGCTTCAATACCTTCATGGTATTGTCCTTTCTGTAATTGTCAATGAAATCTCATCCTTAGTCTCCATTGAGATTTTGGTCAAGGTTAGTGACCTCATAAAGCATTCCCTATAACCTGTTAAATTTTGAGATTATATAAATAAGGATTAGGAAAATATCTACTTGGTGTATTTTCAGGAGCCTCTAAACTTTTCTAATAACTTACTGGTTTCGGAAATTTCATTTCACTAAGACTTGATTTATTTATCTTAAGGCTTTTATTTATATTGCAAATACCATTTGGCAGTGTTAGTCATTTACATTGTAGGTTGAAGGAGTAGATTTTGATCAAAGGGCATGTCTAGTGTCATCGTGGATGGGAAGAATCATAAAGTAGAGGATAATGTAAATTTTGTTTTGAAAGGGATCTTTGAGATAATATAATCCAACACCATCATTTCACAGATGAAGTGGTTCAGAAGGGCTAACTCATCTTACAATGTCCACACAGTTAATTAGTGGGAAAAGCTAAGCTTTCTGACACTACTATGCAGAACACCTAAAAGTGGAAGAAAAAATAGAGTAATGAGAAACAGGGACAAAGAATAAACAGGACAGCTTAAAGTCAGGTTTTGTTTATTTCACGGAGGAACAGTCTTGTCACCTGCCTTTATGTGATTCATAACATATATTTAATGAATAAAATTATAATCATGCATTTGCTAATTCTGAAGCAATCCTGAATTAGAGGCAAGAAGAAGACCTGAGTAAGAAGCTTATAACAAGCTACTGTGAAATAATATAGCATAATGAGAACTGCATAATGTTCTGCTTCTGTAATATGGTAATACATGACCATAGATTTATAGCAGGAATGATCTCTAGAAATCATCTAATTCAAGCCACCAAATTTGAAGATTTTTTTTAAAAGAAATCAAAAGAGGTTCAGTCTTGTGATACATTAAGAGGGGTAGCGATTCCATCAATGATGACATGGAAGTCCCATTGCACTTTCAAACCTCATATGAAGTTTGGAGACACCGTGGTTTAAGATGGACAATTGATAAGCTGGAAAGTGTCCATAGGAGAGGTATTATAGTAAGTAGAACACTTGAGTCCAGGACATAAGAAGGTCAGTTGGAAGAACTGGGAATGTTTACATAGATAAGATTCATGGGAGACATCATATTTCTTCAAGTACTTGAAGGATTACCATGTGGACAGAGAAGCCCTGTTCTTTTTAGATATTTTGGTTATGTGTTGAAGTTGTAAAGAGATAAATATGATTTTGATGTCAGGAAAGACTTATGAACATTTATAGCTTCCCCCAAATGTAATGGACTGTCTTCTGGAAGACATAGTTCCCCTTACTTAGAAATCTTCAAGAAGATACTAGATAACTACCTGTCATGCAGATATGACACATTAAGGATTCCTTTGATGTATAATTTGAACTAGATGGCTACTGCAACATCTTCCAATCCCCAAATTCTGGTTTACAGATTGTGTAGAATCACGTAGGCAGTAATAGACAGAGGTAGAATTTGAACTTCAAGCCTCTGACTCCAAATCAAGGTTGTTTTCCACTGCATCATGTTGAGTCTAGATATTTACTGAACTTCTTACCTGAAGCAAGTCACTTACTTAATTTCTCCATACTAGTTTATTTGTTCATGAAATAATTCAGTTGGACAATAAGACCATTGATTTTCCTTCTGATTTTTTAGCCTCTTCCTACTCTGAAAATACCACCTATCCTTTACGGAGAAGTACAAATGTTAACTTTTTCATGAAGACATGCCTTTTTCTGTTTTCTGACAAGTTGGTAACGATTCTTTCTCCTCCTCTCCTCTCCTCTCCTCTCAAAAAAGAGCATACAACATTTTGTAATATAGATATCATTGTATGACCTATATTCCCCTGCTAGATTGTGAGTTGAAGAGGGCAAATAATGCATTTTATTTAATCTGTGAATCCCTTTATGTAGCTGGCAAATTATTCCAAATGAAGTAACAAATATTTATTAGAATTATCAAACTCATAATGTACATATTTGTACTGGTCCTGTTTCATTTCAAAGGGCAGAAATTTCCTGTCTTCACTCCATTTGCTGGTTTATTCAATAGTGCTTCATTAGCAAACCATCAGAGTAGAGTAGATGATATATTTTTCAGCATGACAGGGGGACATAGATTCATCCTGTGGCATTGTCAATGCTTCACTCTTTGGAACATGATTATTAATCACTTTTATTAATTTATCCACACTTCTAAGGGCATTCCCTATTTCATCTCATTTACTTAGCCATGTTTCCCCTTTAATATATTAATTATTAATAATAATTAAATAGTTGAATTAACTAATTAATCATAATAATTGTATATTCACTGAAAGATGTTATGGAAAGGAGAGGAGTTAATAGAACAATCATTGAATTTTTATACTTCCTGGAAGTTTATTTTTTTGGGAGGGATGGAGGGAGGGAAGCTTATTGAGACTTAAATTTTGTTTACCAATGTTATATCTATTCCATTAGAATAAAAAAAATCAAAAGCTGAATATAAGAAAAAAATAAAGTTCTTTATAGTTATATTTTAAGTGCTCTAAATCACTTTTAATTAGAGAAATGCAAGTTCAAACAACTCTGAAGTACCATTTCACAACCATAAGGTTGGCTAATATGACAGAAAAGATGAACAGATGGAAGGGATGCAGAGGAACTGAGACACTATTGGTGAAGTTATGAAGTGGCCCAAACATTTGGAGAACAATTTAAAACCATGCCCAAAGGACTATAAAGCCACATATTCCCTTTGATCCAGGAATATCACTATTAGGTATATATCTCAAAGAAATCAAAGGAAAAGGACCTATATGCACAAAAAAATATAGCTACTGTTTTTGTGGTAGAGAGGAAATGGAAATTGAGGGGATGCCCATCAATTGGGAAATGACTGAACAAGTTTTGGTATATGATTATAATGGAATATTGTTATGCTATAAGAAATGACAAACAAAATGCTTTCAGAAAAACCTGGAAAGACTTACATGAATAGATGAAAACTGCAATGGGCAGTACCAGAAGAACATTGCACACAGTAACAGCAATATTGTATTGATGATCAACTGTAAATGACTTAGCTCTGATCAAGACAATAGTCCAAGCCCATTCCAAAGAGGTCTTATGATGAAAGTACTATCTATCTCCAGAAAGAAAACTGATGAACTCAGAGGATAATTTGAAGGATATTTTTTTTTATTTTTCTTGCTTCTTTTGCAACATGTTTAACGTGAAATATATTGTTCATGTTTTCCTATGAATAATGGATACAGTGCTTAGTTTCTCAAAGAGGGAGGACTGGAGACAAGGAGAGAATTTGAAACTCATTTTAATGAATATTTAAAATAATAAAAATTTTAATGTTTAAAGCATAAAAAACTTGAGGTATCCTGGTGATACAGTGTTCTTATTGTTTTTTCTCCCTAAGAACTTTTAAAAATGAGAATTGACCCAAAAATTCTTTTTGGTCTTTTAAAAATACAAACTATTTCAGAACAATGTACTTCTTTTTTTCCTTCACTAGTGAATGAAGTATCAGACATTTATTACTCCAATATTTCAATGGATCTGTGATATCACTGATATGATCCAGATTGCATAACTTACATGCCTTCTCAATTGTACATGACTTTTCCATCTCCTTTTATAAATCTCCTATTTGGCATTTATTTGATATGTTGACAGCTTCCCTCTGAGAATCTGAACATTACATAGGTGCCAAGGCAACTGTTGGGCTGTCTATCTATTATCCGTTAATATTGTTGTGTGATTGGCCAATGTCCTTCGCATGTCTCTTAGATCAGATATTTAATGTTACTTCTTACTTGGAAGACCTAATGTTAGCATGATGCAACTTTCTAAAAGTCATTTTTTATCTCTCTATTGGAATCTGTATGAACTACAAAGATTGTACCGCTCCTTAATCCATGGTCATATGAATTCACCGAAAGAACAGTCATGTAAAAATAATTGTTCTATTTTTTCTCTTCTCTTCATAAAATCACTTAGAATCACTGAAAATTCTGTGTACTTTCCCAAAATTTAGTCTAATCTGCTTTTTTCTTCCATTTTCAACTCTAAGCCAAGTTCATCATTTACCTATAACATATATTCAATCCATCAAATAAACATTTGTTAAGCCCATGTTGTTGTTTAGTCATTTTAGTTGTATTCAACTTTTCTTGACCCTATTTAGGATTTTCTTGGCAAAGATACTGCAATGGTTTGCCATTTCCTTCTTCAGCTCATTTTACAGATAAGGAAACTAAGGTAAATGGGTTTAAGTGATTTGCTTAGAATCACACAGTTAATAAGTATCTGAGGCTGAATTTCTACTCAGGAAGATGAGTCTTACTGACTTTAGGCCCAGCACTACAGACAATCTGTTAGTAGTTGTAAAAGTAGACAAAAGTGAAACAACTTATGCCCTCAAGGCATTAACTTTGATCTAGCATTCTATCTGTTCTTTACGTTTTGTTGCTGTCTGAGATATTATGGACTTCTGGACTTCAACTTCAACTTGTATGCTGAACAGTATAAGTAGTTGGTGGATAAGAGATATATTACCTTAGTGAAAAGACTCAAGGAATTAAATTAAGTAGAGGAAATGCACACCAAATCAAGGTTTCCATTTACACTGGTAACACTAGACTGCCACCTCATTTTTTAATGCATACATTTATTATGATTTCAGATAAGTGGCATGAGTGCTGGATATTAAATAAAGATGTAACACTTGGCAAAAAAAGATAAGTTATGATGGCAAAACATTACAACTCAAGTGTTTCTTTTAAGTAGACAATCTTTTCTCCAAATTACAGCGATATTACACTTAATATCATTAATCAGTTAACAAAAACCAGATGTTAGGAAATATAATAAAGCTACTTATTTAATTTAACAGTGTTAATAATAATATTTATATAAACAGCAAGCAGCAGAGGTCAGCAAGAAGACATATCTAGAGGTGAATTAATGGAGCTCATTTTCTACCTATTTTCAAGCATCTACTTTGCTTCTTGGTTGATCAGCTGAAAATATATAGTAATATTTCACAAGTATTTATGGTGGGACACAGTTCTAATACATTAAAGATGTTACTAAAAGTTATTGTTGGGTAACAAACTAAATTCAACAAACATTTATCAAAGTTGATCAAATTTATTTAGGGTGTACATGTACAGTACCCTGTCTTAAGTCCAAGATTCTTTTAAGTAGGAGAAAACATATTAAATAGTGAGGAAAATTAATTTTGAGCTGTATTATTTAATTACTTTTATTAAACTGTCATCTATCTTTTCCCTCATTCTGAAAGGTAGGAAGTAATGTGATCATTCCCAGCCCCCAAGTTATCTGCTTGTTAACCAGTTTGAGTTGAATCTATCCCAAGCGGGAGAAAACTGAAACCAGCTTGACGTAGTCCCTCCCCAAGGGATACGTCCATTGTTTTTACTTTCCATCATCAAAGTTAGGGGTAATCTGATTTGCAAGACAGAGACCAAGTCAGAGAGATGCTGATTGGTGTTATTTTTCTATTTAGCAGTGACTGGGTCTCATAAAGAGACCATATTTCCTTAAGTGTCAGACAGGGGCACTAGCAAACATACCTGAAGGCCATCCCACTTTCCCTAGGGGCAGGCCAATCCTTTTCACCTGGGGATTAATTCAGCTTCCTCCACCCCCAAAGATGAAGTCACAGGGAGGAGCTGAGAGATGTTAATTTACCTCTTTATTAAAATGTCCACGAATCAGGATTGTCCTTATCTTTGCTAAGGATGGTCCGGATGATATACTGTCACAGCAATCAGAAGGAAGGCACACCTAGTTTAAAAAATCTTTTAGCCCTCACACTTTTGGCAGTAATGTAGGTGGGGTAAATATCCATTTAGGAAAAGATTCAGTGCACTATTGATAAATGATACCTTATGAAGAGAATTGTCTCACTTTACCATTTTGTTAAATTTCACAATAAGAGTTCTTCAAAAGCAGTAGACAGCTTTTATTGCATGATCCTGGGTTCTCACATAAATCTAAAAACAATACAAAAAGATGAAAAGAACATAATATATTTAGAGTCTACTTAATTCAAAGATTGTAAGAAGTAAAAAACATCAATGTTTCAATTATAACCAATATAGGAGTAATATTATTATTACAAAAATAGTAAAAATAGCTTATATTATTGGTTTAAAATTTGCAGTGTGATAAACTCATATCTCATTTGGTCCCCTACAATAAACCTATAAAGAAATTTAACTATTATTTAATGTTTTACAAAATTGGAAGCTGAAGCCTAAAGAGGTACTAAAGCGATTTGCACAAGGTTGCACAGAAATTCCAAAGTGGGATGAGTGGAGGCAAGATGTAGAAGCAGGGACATACCTGAGCTGTCCCCCCCTCAAGCCCCTTAAAATACCTGTAAAAATTACTCTAAATAAATTCTTGAGGAGCAAAAGTCACAAAATGACAGAATGAAACCAATTTCTACCCCAAGACAATCTGAAATAACATCAGGAAGTGTTTATTGCACCAGGATCTGAGCAGGGTACAGCCCAGCATGAGCTGTGTCAGCACAAACAGGATTGGAGCAGGCTTCAGGGTGATGAATCATTGATAACTGTAGCAGTTTCCAGACTTCTAAACCCACAAACACCAAAAAGAGCTTCAAAGGTCAGTGGGAAACCTCTCTCACCTGGGCGAGAGAGGAATGTGGGTTTGAGTCCTATATCTGAAACACTAAAATTGTGGCACTTTTGTAGCAAGTCATAAACTCTTAATACCTAATTTTAAGGCAACAAATTTTTAGATGTATAGTAGAGACTGACCTTCATTCATGAAAGGAATTTCTTTACAAAGAAATTCCATTGTCAGTGAATCACAGTCTAGACCAAAAATAAACAACAATAAAAACCTCAAAGAAACAAACAAACAAAAAAATAGGCTGCAAAAGATACCCTATGGCTTTCAAGCTTGAGTCCAGGGACTATTTTATTTCTTTTGTATATCCTCATCACCTAGCAAGTGCCTGACAAATATTAAGTATTTAAGAAAATCTTGCTTGGTTGATTGACATTTTAATGGTTAAAAATTTAATAGGCAAGGAACTATAAAAGAAAGTAGTAGATAATCTTAGAACTGAGTCAATTAATAGTTATAGAAAAAGAAGTAGCCGAAATTTGTGAAGTTGTTTCAGTGTGATATGGTGAACAAAACTCCACATACTTTAATTTTATTCAAAGATATGGAAAATTCACTTTTCTACTCATTGGTAACATTAGAAAAACATATTTTTGGAATGAATGAATGAATTATAGCATCATTAAATTGAGGATGGCTAAAAAAATCTTTTTATTTCTGAATACATTTAAAATATCTAGGGAAATGAGAGTAAATGTATCAATATTTAAAATGAGAATATTCTTTTAAAAATCTTCCAAGAATCAAAATTATATTAGAATTAAACTATTGATGAATTTCATTTTGCTTATGTATGATGCCATTATGTAGCTTAGATTTCACATCATTCCATCAATTAGTTATAGTAACAGCTTAATAGTATTTGGAATCATCTGATAGATTATACTACAGTGTGTCTAAACCTGTGTCGTTCAGTTAAGTTTCTTTTCCTGAATCCATTGTTGTTGTTTCAGTGCTGTCTGACTCTTCGTGACTCCATTTAGGATTCTCTTGGCTAAGATACAAGAATGGTTTTGCCATTTTCTTCTTCAGCTCATTTTACAAATGAAGAAATAAGGGAAACAGGGTTAAGTGACTTGCCCACGGTCACGTGTCTGAGTCCAGATTTGAACTCAGGAAGATAAATCTTTCCTGACTTTAGGTCCCACATTTTATCCATTGTGCGGGAGGAAAGAATATATTTAAACAACGAAGTTTAAACGTGGTCTTGTCTTTTCTTTCAACACATGCAAACAAGAAGGACAAAAATAGTGACTTTCAGGAAAATGAATTCTTGTGAAAGAAACAAAAGATAATGCTTATAAAAATAGTTTTCTGTTTAATATTTTGAGAAACAATATATTCTAAAAGGATTTTTTTATCAATGTTCACATAATCAGTGTGATTGTCCACAATCAGTCTGATCAATATAAGAGGTCTCTTTCCTGACTGAGATTGCAAACAAGTAAGAAATGCAAATCAAGAGTAGGAAAAAACTTTCTATTTTTGTGACACATTAGGGTTCACATTTTATGCCGAATGCTTCAATTAAACCTGCAACAATATAGGTGCACCCAATTTGACACTGTTATTTTATGTTGATATATTCCACCATTTATCATGAATATCCTGCAGGCACTATGTCATCAGAGAAATGAGTCATCCAATTTATACTTCTCTTTATAGTCGTTGGTTAAAATGATAATGGCAGGACCTGGAATGTTTCCAATTTAAATTGATGCTGTTTGGAGATGAAGAACTGTTGCACTAATTTTTTTTTTCTGTTAGTAGAAAATCCATCTTACTCCTCCACACATACAGTCAGTGAAATAAAGTATTTATTACATGCCTAATGTGCAGACACTGTGCCAACTGCCAGAGATACAAAGAATGCAAAAATCATGGTCCATTCATTTAAGAAGCTTGTACTGCAGTGGGAAAGTCAACAAACAAACAGCTACTTACAACCAAGATAGAAACAGATTATATGAAATATAAAATCAAAGGGAAGGAATAATCAAAACCAAATATGTACACAGATTTAGAAATCTACAAAACCACTTGTAGCTTCAAGCTGCTTAGGTATATTGCTTGTTTATATCAAAAGTACTATTTTAAGACAGAATACAAAACTATGAGGAGGAGGAGAACCTCATCTAGAAATTAGTTGTATATTACACTAATTTGAAACATGAGTTATTAATTATTTTAAAATCTTCATGACAAAATGCTAAAATAGACTGCAGAAAGGCTCTATAGGGTTTTTTTTAATGATGTAGCTCCTCCTTCCATCAATCATACTACAAATCCTCTCTAACCTACCAAATGAATCACTAGAGTAGCAGTAATTTAAGCCATATTTCATCCTTTGGCCAACCTGGAAAGGATCTATTATATTATAACCTGCAGACCTATGCTATCATCGATGCTCAAAATGACTCTAGCTACTGTTTCTCCATAGAGTTGTTTTCATATGTTCCACTATTTGCCTGAGGCATAATCCCCTTTTATAGGTTTCATTCTCTCATACTCCTCAATCAAACCAGGAGGAAATCTGTCCCCCTCCAAGATTCTCCCTCTTTTACACTAGAAATTTCTCTAAGTCATGAGTGGAGACCTTTTAGATACCACAGAAATACAGGGAAGATACCGAGATAGCTTCAGTGATCATTGACTAGCCATGGGTCCTTCAGACAATTCCAGCTCTGCAGGAATCCTTCCTGTAACCAGGTTGGTTTCTTTAGCAACCCTTTCTTATGTGTTGCCAGGAGTAGGCAAGAGCTTCTCTACTATGACCTCTCTGGTTCCTTTTTAATAAAAACAGGAATTTTCTTCTTTTCAGATTTCCTGAATTATTTGCTCCCCTCCCTAAAAATCCCTATGCATCATTAAGAGATGTTTTTGTTTTTTTGTGTTTCACTTTGTCTTTGTATCCCCAATGCCTGTTGCAGGTATCATACCACATGGCAAATGCTTATTAAAAACATATTAGACTGTTCCAGGACAAGTGAATCTGTTATCACAGGAATCACTCACCACCTTTCTTGCCTTCCTGACCAAGGCTTCCAAACCTATTTGCCTATTCACTTAGTTTGGATGTGGTTGGTGTTACCAATTCTGTTACTTCTGGGCAGATGGAAGATCACCTGGACTTACTTGCAGCACCACTGCTTCCTAAAGTCTTCCTGGTCATGCAGAACTCTGAACCATCATCAGGCCTACCTAATAATCCTAGAGTCTTGCTATAAGGCATGTGGACATGGACTTCAGGACTTTTTCATTCACCCTACAGTTAAATTGTCTTTTATGTATTTCTCCCCAGTTAGAGTATTAGTTCCTTGAAAGAAGACTGTCTAACTTTCTATTTTCATCCCCTAACACTTAGGACAATGTTAAGCATAAGTAAGTACTTAGCAAATGATTTGTAATTCATTCATTCATTCATTAGATTTGATTAGATTGTTGATATTTTGATTGTACAGGAAATGAAAAGCTACTGCATGTGCCATGTTGATAAAATTATTTCAAACTTTAGATGCCCCAAGTTGTTGAAGCTTTATTGAACAGATACCTCTCTTACCTAAAATAAATGTTGTTAAAAAAACCTATAATCGTGCCTATTTTTCTTCATCAATTCATGAAGCTTCTGAAATACTATTAATGACACAAACATAAAAACCATAACAATAATTGTGCCAATTAAAACAAAACTGATTCTTATCAGAATCTTATATGTATTACTATAAAATTCTTCCTGCCTGATAACGAGAATTCCTTCCTATCTTGGGTTGGTCTAGATGGCTGCTGAGGTCCTTACCAAATCTAAAATTCTGTGAGTTTATGGAAACTTGTCTAATTACTACTCAGTTTCAAGACTTTAGTGGTGTCATGGTAGTTAACTTCATCGACAAAATGGATAGGATGTCGAATCTGGAGTCAAGAAGATCTGAGTTTTAATCTTGCCCCAAACATTTATTATGTGATCCTGGTCAAGTTGCTTAACTTTTCTCAATCTCTGTTTTCTCATCTGTAGAATGAGGATGCTATCACAAGACTCTGGTCAGGATTAACTAAGGTAACAGCTTTGCAAAGCTTAAAGCAGTATACAAAACTATCTATTATGGTAAAGATTATTCTTTCCACCAGTGAAGACTATGGGTCATTCAGTACTTCTCACCCATTTACATTTTTTTTTTCTGGTAAGTCTCCTATAAAGACTCTGACTGATGTGTTGAAGTACTCGCACTGTTTAACTAATTGCCTAATGTTACTCTAAAGCTCTGGGATCATATAGTCCAGGCTCAATCCTAGAGGCTTACCCCAAAGGAACATTTTCTCTTCCTATATCGTTATCTGCATCTGAACTTCTCCAGGAAATTCTCTAGATATGCTGCTGGTATATATTGTACTAGGTTTTTCCTGAATGTTGGAAACTGGGTATCACTGAGTCCTACATGTGCCCTCAAAGTACTTAACTACCTATTTTGAATGGCCTTTATTTTGTCCCACAGAAAATGAATAAAATGTAAAGGATTCACAGGAGTCCATGAAGAGAAACAGAAACCTAATACATTACACTTTGCTTGGGAAGAAGACAAAAGGAACTTGTGTCCCCGAACCATCGGTGTTCCCCCAGGACTTTAATATAAACACTCTTTTCTTGCCCCTTTTTTGCTTACTTACTTAATGATCTCAGTTTCCAAGGTTACAATCATCTTTCTATAGATTCCCAGATCTACATATACAGTTCTAGTGTTGCTGTTTTAATAGTCACATGTAGGCTTTTAGATGCCCCAAGTTGATCTCCTGTAGTCATCTCATCTCAAATTCAACGCGTTCAAAAAAGAACTCATCATACTGCTTTAAAAATTCTCCCTTCTTCCAAATTTACAATTTATGTTTTAGTCTCCAATCCCTTAGGCTCACCAGCTTTCAGTTCCCATTGAATTTCACTTTCACCCCACACATCCAATGCATTGCTAAATTTTGTCACTTTTTTTTTATAAATTTATATATTTAACTTTTTACATTCATTTTCACAAGATTTGGGGTTCCAAAATTTTCTCCCCATTTGT
>JAQQSK010004429.1:475-68609 GCA_028658325.1 Potorous gilbertii
TTTCAAAATCCTTTTTGAGCTCTTCCATGGCCTGAGACCATTGGATATCTATTTCAGATGTTTGCGATATAGAGACCTTGCCTCCTATGTCTTTCCCTGATGGTAAGCATTGGTCTTCTTCCTCAGAGAGGAATGGTGGAATCATTTGTTCCCCAAGAAAGTAACCTTCTATGGTCTTATTTTTTTTCCCTTTTCTGGGCATTTTCCCAGCCAGCTACTTGACTTCTGAGATTCCTGTCCACCCCCGCCTAGATCTGCCCAGCTAGTGCTTGGGGTCTGAGATTCAAATGCTTCTCCCCAACCTCAGGGCTTTTGGTGGCAGGCCTAGCTGCTATTCAATGGGAGCTTAAGTTCTGGTGCTTAGATGGGGACAGGGCTGCCTCCCAGGCTCAGTTCCCTCAGGGGGTTTATGCAGAGACCTTTCATAATGGAGCTGCTGCTGAGCTCCTGCCTGGTCCAGGAGGCTCTGGTGGCCTGCTGCCTCTGTGCCTGCCTCCCGAGGGGGCCTGATTCATGGAGACACCCCGCTCCCCTCTCAGCCTGTCCAAACATCTCTCTCACTGACCTGTGCGTCTGTGGGTGGAGGGACTTTCACGGCCACTGGAGATTCCCTCCCTGAAGCCTGCCCGGATCTGCTTGCTCCTCTCTCAGCCACGCGGCCAGAGCAGGGCTGTGCTCTGCTTGTCTGGTGTGTGACGGACATTTGGGATCAATTTTTCAGGGCTCTCTGGAACAGAAATCTCCTTCACCCCATTGCTGTGTGGCTCCACTGTTCCAATATTTGTTGGGAGTTCTTTTTGTAGATAATTATGGTCTGTGGGTTCAGAGCAAGCATATGTGAGTCTTTCTTCTCCACTATCTTGGCTCCGCCCCCCCATTAATCTTTTGATGCTTAATAGAACTGCATAAGAAATCACTATCAGCATCAATGAAACACCAAACAAATTAAAAGTGGAATGAACGTCATATTTTGTAGTTTTCTTCCTGAAATGTTTATAAGATATTATTACTCTTTGGTGGTTTATGTAACTGGAACACTGATGACTTTATGTTTTGAATGATTTGCCTCACTGTTGAACTCTTTCTAGCTTTGTTTTTTATTTCCTTCATTCTTAAAGTCTGCCTCAGATATAATAAAGAATTGGGGCATATTTTCATTATAATTTTGTTATCTGGAAGTTGTCCCTTCTCTACTTCTACTTGTGGTGATAAGCACCTTGTGAATCAACATTTTTTAAAATTTCTTTTATTTGTAGTTACAGCCCAGAGCACAGCTTCTAGAATATAGTAGATGCTTAATAAAGGTTTGCTTTCTGAATTATTACACACTCTCTCCTCTCACTGTCCAGTATCAGTATTTTAAAGATGACGTTCAAAGTTCTCTGCAAAAGAAAAGAAAGATCCCTTGGTAACTAACAATGTGCCATACTTTTGATTTTAGAATTAACCTTTCCTGCTAATGTGAAGAAATATACATAGTTCACCTGCTTTTCTTCTATATATAAACAGAAAGAATGGTATTTTTTTTCAGTTATCAGACTAGAAGTTTTAAGAAGCACAAAAATTCACTTTTCAAAAAGATAGTGCTCTATGGCAAGATGGATATGTTGACTATGTTTCTCTGCTCTAAATGGAATTGTGACAAACTTCCCAATAAACCCAGACAATGTGAGGAAAACAATCTTTGGAGAACAGCCTCCTGATTGTAGTTCTCTCTAGACATACTGCTATGTAATATAGAAATGTATTGATAAAGATAACAACAACATTTCTCCTTTATGTCACTGTCAGTAAATAAACAATTATTAAGCACGTGTTATGTTCCCGGCTTTTTGTTAAATGCCAAGAATACAAAGAAAGACCAAAGATGGCCCCTGCTCTTTGGGAGTTCACAGTCTGCATATCAGACAGGCAGCATCAAAGCCAGAAAAACCTGAGTTCAATCCTGGCTCTGGTATACACTGGCTTTGTGACCCTTTGTCAAGTCACTTAATTTAATAATTCTCTAGGTATTTCTCTAAGCTTAGAAATTTCAAAGATTGTACTTTTCCAAGATACCTCTATATGATACCTCTAAAAACGTAACTATGCCTTGTGTTATTGCTTGTTCTTTGTTCTTTAAAGGACCATGGCAGCAGGAAGGTGATGCTATGACCTGTCAACAGATAATGTGAAGGAACGATAAATTTTCCTGAATGATCTGTTGAGGATATCTAGGTGTAAGCAGAGATGTCATAGATTCTTTTTAGCAACTTGTCACCAAATCTCAACAACTTTAAACTTGTATTCTTTAGTCTTGATTATAGAGAGATTTGAGCTAATATAGGCACAGTATTTTTCAAAAAGGAAGTAAAAAATAATCGGTAGCTGCTTTCTATATGTTGGTTGGCAAGGTTCTAATCATATGATTGGGTAGAGGCAGACTAGTAGGTAGCAGACTACTAAAATCTAAAGAGAAACATCCTTAAAATGCTAAACGTTATTTGAAGCAATTATCATGATGATCATATTTACTGAAATGTAAGTTCTAATGTAAACCTAGTTCCTAGAATTGTTTAAAAATAAAGTCTTTAAAAATCATATGTGTGGCAAAGAGCCAGAGAAGCAGCTGCCTTCTATTGACACACCAATTCTACAGATGATGGAGATTCCTGGATGAGACCCTATCTGATTCTCGATTATTTTTCTTGTTTCAAATTTTCTGTCCCTTTTACTCTGTACCCAAAGGAAGTGGATAAGTAAATAAGAAAGGGTCTATGATTATAATATTAATTAAAAGTTTGATTATGTAAACAAAAAAGAAAATTAAAATGTCTCCATTACCATCAGTTAACACTGATTGAAGGTCCACAGTTTGTATGACAGTATATTAGACACTTGTTTGAAACATGTGCATATTTTGTGATGTTGTTTTTTGAGATTATAAAGATTTTTGGTAATTATCTTTAATTTGCATGTACAAGTGTTCATTTTTGAAGACAATTGCCTGATTACTTTTAGAATAAACAGAAATGGACAAAACTCACGTATGGTTTGGGTCTTGATGGATGTTAATTGTCTCTGTCTTAATTATTAGACTCAATAGAAACTAAGAAAAATATGCCACATGGAATAATAATCTTGAAGTGACTCAGATTCTCTTAGTGACTAAGCTATTTCTGAGTTTACTCTAACTTTTGCTAATAAGCATTCTAAGCAACAAATCACTTAATAAATAACTGTGATCATATATATATATATATATATATATATATATATATATATATATATGTATACACAAGCATGCATACATTTTTTTCCACTAGGTATCTCACACTGCCAAACTCAAAATGAGACAATTTCCTATTCTTTGAATAGTTTGCATTTTGTGCAACCATTTTACATTTTTTTTCTTGGTCTGTAACAAAACGTTCATGAGAAAGACGACTAGAAAGAAACCATAGAATTGAAGTCTCAAGGTTAACTTAAAAGAAAAAAAAATATATATATATATATATATATAATTCAAGTATCAAGTTATCTATTTTAAAGATTGAGTAAAAAGACGCTCATAACAAAACCTGGCTATTGTAAAAGCAGAGTAACTGACACAACTAAGATTTTATAGTATAGAAGAAACAAGAAGAAAAAATGCCCCTAGGAAGTATAGAAATTAGCTGGGCCAGCATAACAATGACAACAAACATTTGTAAAGTTCCCTATATCCCAGACTTCATGCTAAGCACTTTACAATTATTGTCTGACTTGATCTTCTCAACAAATCTGCAAGATAGATATTATTCTTCTCCCCATTTGACAGATGAGGAAACTGAGGTAATCAAAAATCTAGTGAAATGCTCTGGGTCACAGAGCTAAAAAGTGCCTGAGTTTAGATTTAAATTCAGGTCTTCTTGACATCAACTTCAGCATTCTATTTGCCAATTAGCTTCCCATTTAGCTTGACCAAGTTTCAAAAGAATGACTACTATTAGTTAATTGTGTAATCCAAGAAAATACACAACCTTTCTGGAGCTTCAGTTTTGGTCATCTAGCATATAAAAAGGTTTGAATTAGATGGTTTCATTTTCTTTCTTTTTTCCAACAAATTTATTATTCATTTGAATTCTGTCCCTCCCTCCCTACCACTTCCTTCCAACCCACTGAGAAGGCAAGACATATGATAGCAATTATGAAATCATGAAAACATTTCCATGTAGTCACATTATAAAAAAGTAAGAAAAATAAAGTGAAAGAAAAATGTATTTCAATCTCCACTCAGAGTTCATGGTAGATAGTATTTTTTTTTCATCATGAGTCCTTTGGAATTATATTAATCAAAGTAGCCAAGTCTTTCACAGTGGATCATCATTACAATATCACTGTTATTGTATACTAGATAATTTCTTAATTCTCTCCAACCATAATGTTCTGTCATTTTAATTAGAGTAAAGCTTCTCAAGGGGGAAATAGTCTTAATGATTATTGAGTTGTTTTCTTATGAACTCCTTTAAAAAAGATGAAGCAAAATCATACTCTAGTTCTTTAAACATTGAATATTCACACAACATTGCTTCAAGCAGGTAGACATTTTATCCATGTCACAACTCCCTATAGGACTTTATATTTATAGGGATAAGAAAGAATCATACACAAATAGGAAAGAGAAGAGAAAAAATTCCACAAATTCATTTTGCAAAGAAAATTAAGAATAGTCATCTTTAGTATACAAGAATATAATTCAAATCCTACAGATATACTATGGTTATGTATTTGTGAAAAAGAAAGTATCTTGATTACTTCAAAGTATATTCTTAGAAGTATCTGATCTTTACCATCCTCAAGAGGTGGCAAGTGTAGATATTATTATTTTATGGATAGAAATATATAAAATTGTTCCCTGACCCTATTTAACTTTAAAAGAATCACACAATTGTATGGTCTACAAATTGCAGCTGACATTAACTTTATTCAGCAAGCTTCAAGGTTGCTGTCTCAATATATATCCTGCAGCAATAACTTACATGGGTCACACTGGCCCATCAGTCTACCTTCCATTTCTCTAGTATTAGCATCACAACAACCTTTATAATTATTAAAACATTCACTTTAGCCAAAAAAATGAACATTCTTTTTATATCTAATATGTTAGGCTCTTGGGACATAAAGCAGTACATAGTTTGGACACATATTAAGTGGTTTGACTTGAAGATATTCAAATCAATTAAATTAAATATGGATTTATTAAGTACTTACTCCATGTAAAGTATTATACCTAAAACTATAACCATAAACACAATTAGCAAACTCCTTTGGTTTCCATTCATTAAAGATATCCATTCCAGTGGGGAAAAAAATGCCTAAATTTCATTTATCCTACCATTCCATTAAGAGTATTTGTTTTCAAATTCTAGAATTATCGTTGATATTTCTAGAGATTTAGTATGCAGAAATCCTACTGTAATCATGTCATTTAATGCACTAGTTGTCCTGGTTAAAGCATAAAGCCTGGAAACTTCCCCCCACCATGCTGGAAAGGCTTCAAATACTTCCTGGTATCTATCTGCCCTTCTTTTCTAAATACTAACTTAGCTAACACTTGAGGGAATCAATACCAACAAAGCTAGATTCTCAGTGCATCTCTTCTGACCCTAGTGCCCCTTCCTCTTTACCATACCACCTCCACTACTAATAGTAGAAATATATTAACAATTTAGATAAAATGTTGCGCAGTTCTTAATTTATTTAGTTATTTTTTTCAATATGTTTTAATTAAGGCTAATAGGTCAATGGTGGCAAATTAAACTTCTCTCAATCTCCAATCATATTTGAATACCTGAGGTAAAAAAAATGTTGACCTCAATTCAGTCAGTCAATGATTATTTATTAAACATCTAGCATGAGGGTGATAGGATCTATTATTAAGGGATTGATAGTGTCATGGAAGAATGTAGGAGACAAAAAATACCACTTTGACCCCCTAAAAGAAGCTATTTAACAAAAATACATTTAATAGCACAATTATAACAGGATATAACTACTTCCAAAAATGACAATTTTAGGTAAAAATGTTGTTGATATTTGATGTGTACAGCTTAAATCAAATCATATTCTGGTCAGTGAAAATTGCCTATGGAAATTATCTGCATATATTTAGGTTTCTACACTTAAGATCTATTGTTTGATCATAACATAGAGAAGAATCACTTTTCTAAGGTTTTGCAAGTAGAACAAAAGCTCTGACAGATCCTGTAGTACTGATAAGGGCTAAGTGATATCCTTGATCTAAGAATGTGCTGTCAGGTTCATTACCCAGTTTGGCACAAAGTGATATGTTATTTTTAACCTTAGAAATTACTAAGACCATCTACAAAATTGGAAAGTTTTTATCTAGACCAGTGGGCAAAGTGTTAACGCTTATAAAACGTTATGTAGGTGTCAAAATTTATTGAGGTGTCAGGTTTTTATAGAGTTAGTGGTGCAATGTAAAGTTCATTGAATTTGTACTCAGAAGAATCAATGGAATTGGTTCAAATACTGGCTTTTTTGGGTAGAGCCAAAATGGTAGAGTAAAAGCAGGGACTAGCTTGAACTCTCTCCCAGATCCCTCCAAATACCTATAAAAACCACTCTAAATAAATTCTAGAGTAGCTGAGAACACAAAATGACATAGTAAAACATGTTTCTAGCCCAAGAGACTGGAAAATCAACAGAAAGGATCTATTGCACCTAGCTGGTGCAATAGCATACTGGGCATGTTGGCACTGACTGAGCACCCAAGCAAACATGGAGCAGACTTCAAGGGACTGAATTGCTGGCAGCCGTGGAAGTTTTCTGACTTTTCAACACACAAAAGCCAAAGACAACTTAGAAGTTCAGTAGAAAAGTAGAACCTGGGTGATAGAAGCAAGTTCTGGCCCCAGGCCTGGGGCTGTGAAGGCAGTGACATCAGCAACAGCTACTTCCAGAGTTCTCATCCTATAGGTGGGATCTGGGTTGCAGCCCTGAGTGCACGGTACTGGGCCAAGGAGGAGGGCTGGCATGGCAGAATTTCTAGCTATGGTGGAGAGAGAATTCTCCTCACAGTTCCAAGACATAAAAGGGAGCTTGTGGCCATTCACAGAACAGAGCACAGGCTAGGAAAAGAGTAAACACATCCTTATAACATACCTCCTTGGAAGAACTGAATGTGTATAGGTCCCTAGAAGTATCTCTGAAAACACCTATATTAAACCCCTGAAGCTTGGGACAGAACACTCTCCACACTGGAAGCAGAGTCCTACCTTAACAAGTAGTTTAAAATTCAAGTAATTGACTGGGAAAATGACCAAGCAGTGGGGGAAAAAAATCCTCAAAAAGTCTCACTTTGGTGACAAAGAAGATCAAAATATACAACCAAAAGAATATAAGAAAGCCAAAACGTCTACATCCAATCCTCAAAGAAAGATATGAATTGATCTCTGGGAATGGAAAAGCTCAAAAAACATTTTTTTTTAAAAAAAGAGAAGCAAAGAAAAAATTGGAATGAGAAATAAGAGTGATGTAAGAAAATCATGAAAAAATGAGTCAACACCTTGCTAAAGGAAACACAAAATTTAATGAAGAAAATAACACCTTAAAAAACAGACTAACTCAAATGGCAAAAGAGGTCCAAAAAGGCAATGAGGAGAAGAATGCCTTAAAAAGCAGAACTAGCCAAATGGAAAAGGAGGTTCAAAAGTTCACTGATGAAAATAATTTCTTAAAAATTAGAATGGAATTCAATGACTCTATGAGAAATAAAGATATTATAAAACAAAACCAAAACAATGAAAAAATGGAAGACAACATGAACTATTTCACTAGAAAAATAATTGACCTAAAAAATAGATCCAGGAGAGAGAATTTAAAAATTATTGGACTACCTGAAAGTCATGATAAAAAGAAAAATGGACATTCAATGAAATAGAGAACTTCTAAGTGATGAAAAGACCAGAGCTGAACAGAAAATTTGACGTTGAAATGCAAGACTCAAAAGAAGCATGAAAATGCAAACAGGAAAGAGAAATCATAAAGGACTTAGTAAAATTGAACTGTTTACATTCCTATGTGGAAAGATGATGCTTGTAACTCAAAAGACCTTTCTCAGTATAAGGATAGTTGGAGGGAAAACGTACATACATACATACATGTACATACACACACAGATATACACAGACAGCACAGATGTGAGTTGAATACGAAGGATGATATCTAAAAAATAAAATTAACATGTGAGTATAATCAATATTGAATTGCTTGCCTTCTCAATGAGGGTGGTTGGCCAGGGAAGAAAGGAGAGAATTGGAGCTCAAAGTTTTAAAAACATAAGGCAAAAATTTTGTTTTTACATGCAACTAGGAAAAAAAAGATACACAGGCAATGGGGTATAGAAATCTGTGCTACCCTACAGGGGCAGAGAAGGGAAGGAGATAAGTGAAAATTTTAGGGGGGTTGGTGCTAGAAGGGAGGGCAGATTGGGGGAAGGGGTAATCAGAAAGCATGCCTTCTTGGGGGGGTGGGAGGGGAGAGACGGGGAGAAAATTTGGAACTCAAAATATTGTGAATGCAAAGTAAATTAATTAATAAATTAAAAAATTTCAATTGGCTTTGCCACTTACCACTTTTATAACTCTGGTCAAGTTACTTCATCTCTTTGGGTTTCAGATTCTCATCTGTAAAATATAAGACAGGCCTGTACAACCTGCAGCCCTCAGGACACTTATGGCAGGCCTGATATAAGGTATGAACAAGGTAACCACTATGATCTGATGAATGACTTTTTTTGTTTGTTTTTCTTAAAGTTTGTTTTAGGAATATCATAACAATTAAAAAAAATGACCACTGTGGAGGTAGAAGATAGTGGCAACAATTTTTTTTGCATAAAATTAACAGTAATTTTTATCACCAGACTCAAAGCCATTTCATTATGTAAATTTTATTTTTATAATTATTTGTTATTTTTGTTTAGTCATTTCAGTTGTATTCAACTCTTTGCTACTCCATTTGGGGCTTCCTTTGGAAAGATATTGAAATATTTGCTTTTTCTTTCTCCAGTTCCATTTTATTGATAACTGAACCACACAGAGTTAAGTGACTTGACCTGGGTCACACAACTAGTAAGTGTTTAAGATCACCTTTGAACTCAGGAAGATGAATCTTCCTGACTTCAGGATTAGCACCCCCTCCACTGTACCACCTAAATCTGCCTTTTTATATTGTAAAATCTACAATGAAGATGACAGTAGTTTTTAAATTTTATGTATCAGTTTTTAAAAATATTCACAAACTGAAAAAAATAATTCTTTCATAAGATCAAGTCAAAACAGGACATAAATACCAACATGTGTACAAAGACACTCAAGATTAAATGTCAGTCATTTCTCATGCTCTATTACATATGCTTTATTTACAAAACAGCTTATGTTAAATGATTTCCATTAATATTCTAACATGCATATTCTAATCAAGTAATTATAAGTAATTATTACAGTTTAACTAGCCAAAAATAGATGCCTTACTCTTACATGATTCTCCTTAGTCATTTTATTTAAACCTCAGTAATAAGCTACTTGAGATGTCCTTTTGCAACAAAATGTTTTGAAAGTTCATGACTGTTGACTTGGAAGGATTTTTTTTAAACTGGAAGGTATCAATTATAGATAGTAAAGTAGATCCAATCCAATGGAATCACCTGCTATATCTAATGAAAATATGTGAGTTTCACAATATTGTATATTTTATTCATCAATATAATTTTTCAACTCTATGCCTATGTTTTATATTGTATTATTTGGTATTGTTCAGCAATGACTTTCTACCTTGAATCATTGCAGTACTTTTGGTAAAAGATAAACATGGTTTCCTCATTTGTTGTATGTACTTTGTTTTAGATGAACCTGTGGTAACATCATGCTTTCCTTTTCACAGAATTTTTTATTATCCATATATGTTTAGCATTAACTTTTAAATGAATCAACTTAGTTCTTTTTGTGTCCAATGCAATAAGACTGGAAATATATATTTGCTATGTAAGCTCATTCATTCATCCAATAAATATTTATCAAGTGCCTACTATGTGGCAGGCATGTTAAGAGCTGTCAACACAAGGAAGTAATAGTTTACTGTAGAGGTTACAGAACATTTTGCTATCTTGAAAACAGTTCATTACCCATACACTCAGGGTAATGAATATGATCAATTGAGGAAGAACATTAATCATTTTGGTATACTATTAATTTCTGGTTGAAAGAGGTACACTCTAGAAAATAGAATGCTGGATTTTAGAATTAACTGGAATAGACTGAATAGATCTTTGCTCCAGGTACACTAGAGGAAGAGGAAATTTTCTATCAGGGAGGACATATTCACTCCCCAGAAAGACTCCCAACTACACATCCTATCTCCTGGTGTTCTGCTCATAACTCAATGCAATATAGTTTCATCCGGAGCAACAAACCCAGCAAAACCTTCTCCTCTACCTCTGTTATAATTTGGCTGTACCTGAGGCTGAATTTTCCTTTTTGCTGCTGCTCTTTAATTGTATTGTTTTCCAGATAGTCTTGTTCATTCTCCACCCCCACCCCTACCCCATCATCCCTTAGTAAGATCATTCCTTGCACCATATTCTGCACCATATATTATGTCTTGCCCTTGGTAAGTAAAAAAATCGTATTTACCATTTTTCTCAACTTTAGAGTCAGAAAAACTTGGAATCAAATCCCACCTTTGACAATGACTAGATTTGTGACTGTAAGAATGATACAACCTCTTTGACCCTCAGGAAACTCAGTCTAAGATATATCATATTATAGACATAATTCAGTTGGCTTCAGTTACACGAACACCCACGACAATGAAATAACAGATATTTGACTTAGGTTTAAGAGGTTTCACTAGTTATTTCTAAGACTGCTACACTAGTGGAATTTCCTTAAAGGAAGAACAGTAGAGTTTTATCTTTCAGATAAAAAAGATAAATAATTAACAATTTTCTTACCCACTTAAAGCTATTTTTTTCTATCCCAGACCAAAAAAAATCTATCTAAATCTTAGCTCATCACACAACAACAAGAACAACAACAGCTATATAGTCTTTTAAGGTGTGCAAGTAGTTTACATATATTAACACTCGGTGTCAACCTCATCTACTCTGTGACACCCACTATATCCAATTTGTTCCCAAGTCATAAGGTTTAAGCATTCATAATATGCCTTTTAAATATCCTCTTCTTTTCACTCACACAGTTACTACTGTAATATAGGCCCTTATCGTCTCAATCCTGAACTATCATAATACCTTTATGACTGGTTGCCCAGATCTAAAGCTCTCCTCATTCAAATTCCCATTCCTCACAGCTGCCAACGTAGGTTTCCTAAAGTAGTATCCTTACTCAGTAAATCCCAAAGGTTCCCTGTTATCTCCAGGATCAAATATAATATCATTTGTTTACATTTAAAGAGGTTTGCAACTATATTCCTATCTGTCCAGTCTTACAATTTACTCCCCTTCACATACTCTGTCTTCTAGAAACTCTGGTCCTTTTTGGCCATTCCTGCCACATGTTACAACAACTCCAAATTTTTTCACTGATTTCCCTCCTCCCCCGTGCTATCCTTGCAGTGTTCTTTTCTTTTTCAACTTTCCTATTGGTTTTTCTGAATTACTGCAAGATTAAGCTCAAATCAAAGCTTTTCAGGAGGGTTTTCCTACTTACTTCCACTCTCCTCACTGTTAGTGCCTTACATTAATATGAGCTCTCTCTGTCCCTTTCTCTGCCTCTTTGTGTCTGTAACTGTCCTTCTCTGTCTTTGTCTCTCTCTCTCTCTCTCTCTGTCTCTCTTTCTCTCTTGATAGCTAGGTACCATGATAGACAGAGCATTAAACCTGGAGTCTGAAAGACCTGAGTATAAATCTAGCATCAGACTATAGCCATATGACCTGGGGCAAGTCAATTAAATTCAGTTTGCCTCAGTTACCACTGTAAAATGGGGATGATAGTAGCAACCTTCTTCCTCAGAAGTAAAGTAACTAGGTTGTTGTGAAGATTAGATGAGATGTTTGTAAAGCGTTTACCACAGTGCCTGCCATATAGTACTATATAAAAGTTAAGTATACTGATGAGGATGGTGAGGATAATCCCCCAAAGAGATGAGATAAATTGTTTGATATGGGTCAGCAAGCAACTACACTAGCACACAAGGTGAGCTTCTAGCACAGGTACTTGGATCTGTGGTTCTATAGGAAAAATAATTTTAAACGGGTCAGCAATCTTATTTTAATTACAGATAAGTAGAAAAGAAGTGAATATAGAAAATATAAGCAGAGAAATTAGCATAGAGATTAAACAGTCAGGGCTCCAATTGTCTGAACAAATTAGGACAATCACCTACATTCACAACTAGACCAAGAAAGCACCCACATCTGAGTAGTAGAGAGGCTCTCAACAAGTGAATACTTAGAGTTTTATCCAAGGTATCAAAAGGTCCTTCTCATGAGTTATCCCCGCAAAGCAACATGCCAATGTCCCCGGACATAAAACAAAGACTCTACTCCTGATTGGCTCAGAGCCAGTAAGCACAAACCTATGTGAATCAGCATAGCTGTGAATTATCAGGGTTCAAAGGAGATCAATCCTTCAGATATTCACAGTTTAGCCTGAGCCTGGGAAACTGAACTCCGAAAAGAAAACAACAAAAATTCTACTTTGGGTGTGCTTACAACATATGAAGTACTTAATAAATGCATGTTCTGACTCTATGAGATGGGCACTATCATTTTCTCTATTTGACAGATGAGAAAATTGAAAATAAAGTGACTTGTCCAATATTACATAGCTGGTATTTTGAGCAAAATTGGAACTCAGGTATTTGTTATTTCAATTCCAGGCCACCATCTACCTAGCTTTATTACAGAAATATGAGCAATGATTTTTTTCCATCTTTAGCCATTTAAAATAAATATGGCCTCATGAGTATTAGTTGCTCTTTTCTAGTCATGAAAAGAGACATTTACTAAGACAATTCCATCCCATTCACCAGCACAGTAACATCCCCAGTTCTCATCACCCTCTCTCACTTCTCCCTACAACTCTGAGACACAGATACTCTAGTGCCACTACAGTGAACTACGACATGCCAGGGAAAAAGACAGTTGGATCCTCCACAATCAGTGTCTAAGGAACTGTCCCAGAAGAAAATCTGTTCATTGAAACACAAAGGCAACCTTAACCAAATGATTGGATACTTTCAAGCAGAACTCCTTGGGGTATGTGATCTTCCTAATCCTTTCTCGCTTCTTTTTTACATACAGTGATACCATTCTGCATTAGTTGAGTAAAACTGGAAGGGGACAATTGAAGTCACAACGACTGAGGATTCTTTATACTGGGTTATAGAGCATCAGTTTTATTGCTTTTGAGGAAAGGAAATGGGTGATTGACAGCAACAGGAGTACGGAAGATTTTTTATGCATTTTCTGCATCCAGGGTCTATAACCTTATGTTTTTTTGCAAAGCCACTAATTAGCCAAATTTCTCTTCAGTTTCTGAGCCAGTAAAAATAAAATTAGTGCCTTGAAGGAGAAAAGGACATAAACATATTTCTACTTGATTTACATCTAGTTAAATTAATTGCTAGGATCCTTTAAGGTTTCATGTACCCAGGCAACACATGGGCAATAATTTCACTAAAGAGGTAGAGTACCTCTACTGTGAATAAAATTCTTCCCAACATCCCAAAGATATGAAGAAAGAATTAAATGGACTTAAACCCATCCAATCTATTAATTGTATTGGTCATACTGAGAGATGAACTTGAAATTATTTTGAAAAAATTTATTTGATCACCTATCAAAGTACTGGGTTTTGTGAAATAGAGAGAGTGCATAGTATCTGCCTTTGAGCAAATTGTTATTTACTAAATTCCTTTCTTTCCCTCTTTGCTTCCTTTCTCTCTTTCCTTTCTTCCATTACTGTTTTTTTTTTACAGATATATGGACCAGGAGATGACCCTCTACAAGGACCCACTATATTTGAAGGAGAAAGTCAGATGCTCACAACCAATACCTGCCTCTTCTCTTCTCACTCTCCCTTTCTCTTTCTTCCTTTCTTTCTCTCTCCCTCCTACTCTTTTGTATCACCCTTTGCGTTTCATTTCAATCAGATTTTTTTTTGAGTTATATAGGTGAATTAGGTAAAGCAGCAATATATATATATATATATATATATAATACATATATTATATATATATATATATATATATATATATATATAATCTATGATCTCTGCCTGCTTCAATGGTTAACTAGAGGATTGAAATAATAACATTGCATTAAGATGAAAATACTCTTCATCAAAATATTATGCAGTCCTTATTTGATTATTGGAAAATAAAAGTGAACAAGTTAACAGCATCTGGCTCATTTTAGCACTTGAAAAATACGTGCATCATTGCATGAAGCCTATACATAAGATATGTAAAGAAAAAAATTTCTGGGACAACTGAGCATCGTGGTCATGTTTGGAGGTTTCTAGCAGCTGTGTGAAAAATCATTGTATATCAATGGCCATGTGGAAACATTGTCAACATCTGGAGTTTTTATTAAACAAATACCAACAGCTACCATGTGATTGCTCTTTCGCAAAGAAGAGATTAAATACTGGTCTATCAGACACCTGCTGCATGGGATTCATCAGTGCAAGCTGTCCTCTCTCAAGAATAAAGTAGCATCCTCCCTTCTTTTCTTCAGTAGGCAAAACTTGTCAGTGTTTGAATGATTAAAAATAGGAAAGAAAGAAAAGAATACTGATCACTATAGAACATATATCTTCATGGTTAAATGGATATTAGAAAATTTGAGAAATGTGATTATCTCAACATGAAATGCCCTTCTGTTTCACAGCATTTTCAAAATGTACCATCAGTGGTATTAGAATATTAACATGTTTAAAGAGATGCTTCACACACAGCAGGTAATGTCATGGGTCATAATATTATTCCAAAGAAGAAAACTGTAGGAATCTTCTAAAACAAATGTTATCAGAATCAGAGTGGAAAGGAGGCTATCATTTGCATAAACATTTGCACAAAGCTGTTAAGAGTTATTTGTCAGGGAAGAGACTATCTGTTTGACTTGCTTTTAATAGAAGCTTACCCAGTACTTTATTTTAATAATGTTAAATGATATAAAGTCTACAAATAATTCATATGTAAAATCCTTATTATGCCTTCCCTTAAAACACTTTCATTTTTCTTCTCCATTTTGAAAAAGGTGAAAGTCCTAGTACAATTTCAGCAACATATACTACCAGAGATAGAAGAAAGCTCATAAATAACCCATACTCCTGAAAGAAACCAATTACAATATACTTGAAATAATGTGGTCAGTCTGTCTCTGATCCAAGATTTCCCAAGAAAGATCATCCTACACACACACACACACACACACACACACACACACACACACACACACACACATGCATACATATATATATATATACACACAATCTATATATACATGTATAGATGTATGTATATATAAGCACATCTATACAGATGTGTATAAACATGTCTCTATGTGTATATATACATGAATGAATATGTGTGATGTGTGTATATGTATATATTCATAATAATATTCTGTTTAAGGACTGATCCGTATCATCAGCAGCATCTTTTACCTATTTTCTCGCAAAATCCTCTGTAGAACACAACTGTTTTAATGACCTTTTACTTCTTGGATGAAAATCATTTTGGACTCAATGAACTTTAGGAGTATAAAGAATCATCAGAAACATTTGCCACAAATTCTTCCCTCCAAATATTCCTTTCATATTAGATTTTCAATGATGGAAGGGAGCTACATTCCATAGTATTCCATTGTCTTATTAGATCTGAAACAAAATGCTGTCCTACCATGTTGTAGGACATTGTCAAGTGCAGACCTTAAAAAGATGGAAAATGGAATGAAATAAACATTCTCTTCTAAGTGTTTTAACTTGTGTTTTGCTTTCCTACACAGTCTGAAGACTTGTTTATATTTATATGAGGTCAATGATACCCCCCTATTCTATTAATTTTCCTGCCATCTGTGTTGCCAGATGTTGTGAGAACTGGGCATCCACTCCAATGTGGGGTAGAAAGGACAACTCTGCCCAAGTGTTATTCCACTTCACAATATGAACCTTAGAGTGTGGCCATATACTCATGAAAGATTTGTCTTCCCATTTTTACAAAAGTGTAAGAGTAAGGTTAGTCAAGCCTTCAAAATAGCCATTTACATAGCATATATAAATATTTATATTGGGTGAGCAACACTATAATACACTGATTTCATTAATTTTGCTATGTGAAATTTTAATGTATTTTAAAGTTCATATGCTTATAGGGATAAGTTTATCTAAGAAAATTTGAAATTAATTCACTTGTTGCTCATAGACTTGCTCGTAGACTTCAGCTTTATTCAGTGAAGTGGAAAAACAATTGAGATTTTGCCTTACATTTTTAATAGCATAGTTCTCGATATCACATTATATAGGAGCAATAGATAGGAAGGGGGTTTACACAAATGAAGGTACTGTGCTTAAATCCCCATATGAATCTTTAGCAATCATATATCTGTCTTTCCAGTCCTTTATATAGATTCCACTTAGCATATTCTTGGTACAATAGCATGAAAATTATATTAGGAATGCTCCTACTGATTTGCCATTCTCTAAAATGAAATAGTGATGTTAGTGCAGAAAATGTATACAGCGTACTGATTCTGTCTAGTTCTTAAAAAACATATTGAGTGAGAGATGTCCAAAAACCATTTATTCCTCTTTCCCATTCATCTTATACCCACAGAAAAATAAGAAAACAATTAAAAATTATCAAAACAATTTCTCATATTAACCATATGCAAAACTGCATTAAACCTATTTGAATGAAGTGAAGAATAGGGTGGTGGAGTACAGGTAACAATCTTCTTGTACTCTCCCAACATTCAACAATTTAAAGTAACACCTAAAATTGAATTCTGAAGTAACAGAGCCAACAAAAGAACTGGGTGAGACATTTTTTTACAATCCAAGATAAGTCAGCAGGAGAAGTCTGTGATACCAAGGTCAAACCTAGCTTAGAACATTCACTAGGGTAGACCCACCAATGGGGCTTGGATGTCCCAGTAACAGACGCAGCAGCAGCTTTGGGATATCTAAATACAAAGCTGATGAGGAGGTCAAACAATACTTACTGGTAACCCTGTATATCAAATTAAGGTCAAAGCAGAAAAGGGAATTAGACATAAAATGTAATAACATAAGAAAATTAGGGAAGCATAAAAAATGTACCAGTTGGAGTTTAAACCCAGGTACACCAAAAACTGTTGGAGTTTCATGATATGTTGAGATGGAAACATCTCAAAGAAATAAGTCAGATCACCTCTACTCAGGTAGAGGCATTTATTGAGATTGATGTCTCATGAAGCAGACTAAGTTCCAAGAGGAACCAGAAATTTCAGAGAGACAGATGGATTTTTATAAAGATACAATTATATAATAGAAATTTATATGGAATATAGGAATATGATTAATATTAAAAAGGCAGGAGAAGTTTGTTAAGAGACTAGGGAATGCAGGAGGGGTATCATCTATCATTTGGTGATTAAACATTCTAGCCATACTTCCCTCCAATTGGCTAGCTATTGTGATCCTGGCTTAGGCTAGTTGGATGATGTGATTGTGATTGAATAGAAGAACTCACCAATTCAGATATGTGGGAATTGGTCTGGGGACAGTAGATAGGTAGAGGCGGTGGCTGGGTTCCTATCACATGGACATGCCTGCTATTTCCGTAGGAACTAAGAGTTCAGGGACACACCTGTTGTTCTAATGAGCAATGAGGCATACATGGAGAACTTAGGACATTGGCACGGGGGTTGGTAAGTACAGTGGACCTGTAATGAAGTTAGAATATTAAACCTGGGGGCAGCTCTATTAGGATCCCATCATAGTCATAATTTCTAAGAATAACAGACAATACAAAGATCAGACAAGAGACAGAGAGGATCAAGAGACAGCAAATGAATAATTTTGATTGCATTGTATGCATAAAATTATTGCAGTCAAAATTAGAAAGAAAACAGGAAAACTGGAAAAAAATATAGCAAATATCTATGATTAAGACCTCATTTCTCAAACATATAGAGAACTGAGTCAAATTTATTTCAAAAATTCAAAATGTTTCCAAGGTGATAAATGATCAAATGATATGAACAGACAAATTTCAGAAGAAATCAAAGCTATCAATAGTCACATTAAAAATGTTCTAAATCATTTTTGATTAGAGAATCATCTCACACCTAGCAAATTGCCTAACATGAAAAAAAATACAATTCCTAGAGGGAACATAGAAAAATTAGGACACTGATGCATTCTTAACAAAGATGTAAACTGGTCCAATCACTCTGAAAGAGTTTGGAACTACATTCAAAGGGCTATAACACTGCTCATACCTCTTAACCCATCTATACCCCTGCTAAGTTTATATCTCAAAGATGAAACAAAAGGATAATGGAGTTGTTTTGTACAAAAATATTTACAGCAGCTCTTTTTGTGGTGTCAAAGAATTGGAAAGTGTCAGAATGCTTGTGAATTGAGGAGTTGTTGAACAAATGATGGTATATTGTTTTGGAACGCTATTGTGTTGTAAGAGCTAGCAAGTATTATGATCAGAAAAAAAACCTTGAAAGTCTTATATGAATTGATATGTAGTGAAGTTAATAAAAACAGGAGGATATGGTATATTGTAGCATCAGCATCATAAGGATGACCAAATACGGAAGACAATGATCCAAGACAATTCCAAAGGACAATGATGAAAAATGTTATCCATTTCCAGAGAAAGATCTGATGATCAATTAGTGCAGATTGGAACATATTATTTTTACTTTATATATTCTTTGTTTTTTACATGTACTTTCTTTTGCAACATGGCTAACAGGGAAATAGATTTTCCTGACTTCACATGCATAAGTAATATCAGATTGCTTGCTTTCTCAATGGAGGGCAGGGTGAGAAGAAGAAATAATGTTTGGAATGAAAAAAATTTAAATGAAAAGCAAATATTTATATGCAATTGGGATATATATGAAATACACATGTACATCTGCACATGCAATCACATGCATGTACACATATGTACACAAATGTGTGTGTCTGTCTGTTCACCTAAGGATGGGAGAGCACTGTCTCAAGCTTCAGGCTTTGCAAGCAACTATTTTCAGAGCTAGTCCTGGGATATCTACCTTTTTCAATGTTTCAAAATTGGTATGATTCAGAGAGATATGTGATCACTCTTCTCCTGGCCTGTGCTTTAGTCTATAAACAGGAAGGACACTTGCTTCTCTGAAATCACAAATATTAGATATCCCTGATACTCTCTCTGTAACTGTCATCAGGACCCCTGCCATGAATATAGACCAGAACTGGTTATGGGCAATAGAGTTTCCAACAACTCCAGGTCCTGCAGTGCCAAGAAAGAATCTCCTGTAATCTTTTTCTGATTTACAGTCCAAACTTCTTAGAGTCTCTGTACTGAGAGTACCCAAAGCTTCTGCTGCAGTTGTCATGGCTGTTGCCAAGGCCTATTACTGGTGATGTTGCCAGGTGCCCTCTGGCCTGGTCCTCATCCTCATGTCACAGATAACTCCTGCCAATCTCCTAAATTATCTAACAGTGTAAAAATTTCTCACCCTCACTTTTTGTTGATTCTGATACCCCAGAATTTGATTTGAAGGAGTATTTTAAATTTGTTTGAAGGAGAATGTTGGGAAAAGTTCAGCTGTCTTCGTTACTATCTTGACTTTGGCCCTAAATGTTTTAATTAACTTGAAGTTACTGTCTATTCACCAAATATTTAAGTGAACCAATTTTACCCAGAATGAGTGAGCAAATTTTTTTTTAAATTTTGTTTTCCATATGCTATGATATTTCACAAAGATGGAATATCTGACATGAGTAGGGCAGAGAGCTCAGTTTATTCTAATAACTAATATATTTAATATTTAAAACCAAATATATCAGTTACTGAGAGCATGGGACAAATCAGGATGATTTGAAAGTTCATTGGAGAGCTATATGGATCTTACTCATACCTTTGTAACTAATGTCATTGTGGCCTGGGTAGGTCAAAAAATATTATGTAGTTACTTGGTTCCACTATTATTGTTTACATTTAAAAGGTAAAGTTTCAAATATGATATTTTCCCCATCTAGGTGAATGTATTAGTTCACCACTCATTGTGCCACCCTCATTGTCAGGAAATGCTACATTCAAGATCTGCCTCTGTGAAATACTAGATATATGTCCCTGGGCAAGACGTGACCTCTCAGTGCCCTTGGGAATTTCTTGTACAATGAAATCAGAAGATATTTCATTGGGCACTGAATTTCCAAGGGCACTAAAATGTCATTTGTTGCCCAGAGTCATATACACACAGGTAGACAGATAGATAAAATATATGTATATACACACACTACTATATGCTTCATTCTAAATTATGCATCACTATCTCTATGACCTTCTACAAATCTATTGATGTGTAATCAATAGATACAGGTACATAAAGATAGATATCTAATTTAAAATAAATCACAAAATAAACTACTAGATATGCTTTCTTGTCTAATAGAATGTATTAGTTGAAATAAGCTGGATATAAACTACAACATTTAGAGCTGTATCATTTATCTTGGGCTGCAGTAGGGTCACCTTACATTACTGATATTTCAGAAGTTCAGATTCCTGAAAAAGAATGCTGATAATTTATTGCATCATACCTAGAGCCAGGCTCCTAGCTTTTATCTGATAGGATAACATTAGTATCACTACATGGCTTATCTATGCATAACTGCTCTTGTGGCTTAGAAGCTCCTGGCAGATTCAGTTAGCTTAATTCAACAATTAATTTCCAGATCCCTGGGAAAAGTAGACACTTAAGAGGATAAACACATATCGACTTTGATGCTATATATTATAATTGGTATAATTACTCCAAAATTACGTTAACCATTTTTCCCTAATGCACATATGCGTATGTATGTGCATATACATATATGCATGCATACACACATACATGCATGCCCTACACATATGTGCACATATGACCTCTTAATTATAAATATCATATCTCCTCTATGTTTGATTGGTCATATGGATTTTCATGAAATTGGATTCAATATCATTGACTTCCGATAAATGATATAAAATACTGGAAATTTCAGAGGTAAGATTATTTGTTATGGCTTAAGATGTTTGCAGTGACATAAAAATGATACTAATGGTCCACTTTTAAATAATTGATGGCTATTGCAATTCTACTTTTCTTATAGAGCACAGCACTGTCTTTGATGCAGACATGTCACACTGGCCAGTCTTCTTTCGGTATCTCTCATGTCATGCAATCAGGTCCAAAGTTCTTGTGATACCTGCAGAGTAATTTTGCATCACTTCTTCAGACCATCAAATGAGCACCTTCATTACGTGAGTTCTCTGTAAAATTGTCGTTAAGGTAAATATTCTTTTGGCATTTGAGCAACATATCTAGTCCAATCAGAGTTGGGCTTCCTGCATTAGAATTTGAATCCTTGGAAATTTAGCTCAAAAAAGGACTTTAGTGTCTAGTACCTTATCCTGCCAGAGGATCTTCAGAATATTCCTAAGGCAATTCAAATGGAAGCAATTCAGTTTTCTGGCATGGTGCTTGCATACTGTCAAAGTTTCCCAGTGATGTCAGAACAATAGGTCTCTGGACTTTTAGTTTTGTAAACAATCACCAATGTGTACATTCCTGGAAAGTATACTGCCATGGTAAGTGGACAGTATTTAAAACTTCTCCATTTGCTGAAACTAATGATTTTATGTATGATGGTTGGACCTGACTGGTAGAACACCTGTGTTTTTTGGTGTCAATTATTAGGCCAAAATTGGCACAAGCAAAAAATATCAATCCATACTTTGTGGTATCTCAGCTTCAATGGCTGTATTAAGTGCATTATCATCTGCAAACAAAATATCATTCACCAACTCTCCCTCTACTTTGATCTTGGCTTGTAGCCTTTTCAAGTTAATTAATTTACCACCAGTGTGGTAAATTGCCATGTGTTTTTATTGAAGGCGTCTGACAAAATTGCTGAAAACCATATTAAAAAGCATGGGAGCAAGCACAGAATCTCTCTTCATTCCATTGACTATCAGAAAAATTTGAGAGCATAATCCATTATCCAGAACCCAGGTAAACATGTCATGAAATTGATGATGAATACTGATGAACTTCCCTGGTACCCATATTTTGACATAATTTCCCATAAGGCAAAGTGAAGGAAAAAATTTTGTGCACTGTAACAACACTTTTTTTAAGGTTTTTCATTTATTGATTTTAAATTTATTTATTTATTTTCAGTTTTCAACAATCACTGTCATAAGTTTAAAATTTCTCCCTCTCCCTCTCTCCTCCATCCCCTAGGTGACAGGCAATCTTATATATGTTCTACACAAACATTCTTATTAAAAGCATTTTCACATTAGTCATGTCACATAGAAGAATTAAAATGAATGGGAGAAACCATGAGAAAATAAAACAAAACATAACACAAGAGAAAAGAGTCTGCTTCATTCTGCGTTCATAATAGGACTCTTGTAAGGATGACCAACTGTGAAAATCTTGTCTACTCTGATCTATATAATGAGCCAAAATAATTCCAAAGGATGTATGATTAAAAAAAAAAAAGTTTTCCTGAGAGAGAGCTGATGAACTCTGAATGCAAACTAATGTATATTTTTCTCGCTTTCTTGATTTTTTTTCACTTTTTTGGTGATGTGGCTAATATAGAGTGTCTTGCATGATTTTGTATGTATAATTGATAGCATACATTTTGCCCTTTGAATGGATGGGGTAAGGAAGGAAAGAATCTGGAACTCAATATTTAAAAAGCAAAAAAGATTAAAAAATAACCAGCTTTGCATGGACTGTGGGAAAACAGGAATATCAATGAACTGTTTGTGGATTTGTAAGTTGATGCAAGCATTATGGGAAACAATTTGAAATTATGCTTCCAAAATTTATAAAGTATGTATAGTCTGAGAGCCACAACATAAATTTTTATCTATGAAAGAAGAAAAATATCCATTTGTATAAAAATATTTTAGCACCTCTTCCTGGGGATAAAGACCTGGATACTAAGGAGGTATCTGTCAATTAGGGGACAGTTAACCAAATTATGGTATATGAATGTGCTATAAGAAATGAAAAAAAAAATGTGGATACAAAGAAACCTGGGAAGACTTTTACAAACTAACTTAGAATGAAGTTAACAGTGTAATAAAATCACTATGAGTAAAATCAATTTTGAAATATTTAAGCAATCTGATCAATGCAACTGTGGTGAGAGACCAAAAATGATCTAATACGTCTTCTAAAAGAGAGATATTGCATTCAAGATGCAGAAGGAGACTTCCATTGTTAGACATGGCCAATGTAGGATTGCAATTTTGCTTGCCAATGTACATTTGTTGTGAGAGTTTTGTTACTAAAGATAAACAAAACTTTAAAATGAAACAAAACAAAATCTATACTGTGGATAGTCTCTGTTCATTCACAACACTCATTTTAGCCTAAAATTTTCCCACTGATAAGTAACTATAAATAACCAATCTATTTGTTATTAGAATGAATTTATTTCCTTCTGAAATGACATTTCTTCTAGAATATTAAGTTATAGGATCCTAGCCTCACTTTTTCTGAACTCTTTGAAATCTGGTATTCTCTAATCTAAATCATAAATTAGATTACGCCCAGCCTTTCTCCTTATTTACCAGTCAATAAACATTAAATAAGTGCCTATTATGTGCTAGGCACTGTGGTATGTGTTGGGGATATCCTGAAGGTTATCAGAATCTAATGGAAATATTACTATAAACTCTAAATAGTATTTTAACTTCCTTCTATGATTCTCATTACTTTTACGTCTGCTGACCAATTGCAAGATAGGATTCAATAACAAAAACTGAAAAACTACCAGTATATACTTCTATGTATTTGTGCACTTTATACAACATCAGATGGCATTTTTTTTTCAATAATGCCATGCTCTCTAACTCTGAAAGAACTAGAATCTCTTTGATCCTTCCTTCACTTTTTTTAAACCCCTTATGCCAAAACTTATCACTTAAGTACAGGAAATTCTTAATGTAGGGTCTGTAAACATATAAATACTCATGTAGATGACTCCATTTCAGCACAATTGGTTTCTTTTTAAAATATCATGTATTTTGAAAAGGGATCCATAGTTTTCACTGTAAGCTAAAGGGATCTACAACACACAAGCAAGGTCAGAATCCTCTGATTTTACATAAGAATTTAGTGAGTAGGGCTTTATCAAATCAGATTTCTTACAGCTCAGCTCCGAATCTACAAGAAAACAAAAACAAAATAAAATACAAAACTTTTTTTCTTAATCACTAGGCAATTCAATAGAGATCAATCATCATAAAATACTGTTTATTGTATCATGATATTACAAAGGAAATAAAATTTAACGAAGCAACCAAAGTTGCATGGATCCCACAATTCATTTCACGCCCATTACAGTCATTTATAAACTGCTGCTACATGCAGAGGGTAAAAGAAACCCAGGTATGAATAGAAGAAGTTTGGGTTGGATTGGATTTAGAATATTTTATAGTACTTTGAATGATAAGATCTCAATTTATTGTTCACAGACACAATAGCCCATTGTTAAAGGACTACATTCTCCTAGTTATATCATTCAACTTTGATCTATGTTATACCACAAAATTAGCATTAAAATTTCAATCAATTCAAAGGGTAACAGAAAGACTTATGGCAGTTTAAATGGGTTCAATACCATGAAAAATTCCATAACAATTAGTTCTTCAAAAGTGGAAGGTATCATATACCAGCAGTTACCATCTCTACTGTATAGTTTCCTTCTTTTTCTGATCTGTAATTCTCACTACTGTTACTTTTAACTTCAACTGCAAAGAAAAGCTTTGCTCTTGCCATGCCTGTGCTTGACTAAGGAAAGAAAATGCATATTGATTTAATGGCCTTTTTATCTTATCGTTTGCTGCTTTATGCTTTTATCAATGATAAGAACATTTATCAAAGTAAGGGTATGGTAGGTTGCTCTGGTCTTATGGGAAAAAAGTCTTTAGAATCAGACATCTTGTACCTCAATTTTAGCTCCACCACTTACTAGCTGTGTAACCAAGACTGTCAGTCAGTTTCTATGTCTTTGTTTATAAAATGGAGAAAAGAAGTGCCCAAATTATGTCTCTGTAAGGACCATTTTGAGCACCTTTAATGAAATAAGGTCCACAACACAATGATAAACTATAATATAATACAAATGAAAATGGGAAAATACTTTGGACAGATTACAAAACAACTTACCTTCATCTCCTCTTTTTTTTTTTTTTTGGCTGGGGAATTTGTTGGGTTAGTAAACTTGGGTTTTGTGCAAACATCTTAAGTTGATATTACCAGCGCTTATTAAGTTATATTGTTCTTACTGATCTCGGCAGTTTTTCAGAGGTCAGCGTTTCACAAGTTTAAAACAGCAACTGCTCCAGAGCAATTCTTCACTGTTCATTATCATGAAGATATACATATTTGGAAGCAGTACTTCCTGGCCTGATATTATTCAATATGGCAATGTGCACCAGTTAAGGGATTTGATTTATCAGAATAATACTGAACAGAGGGCCTGCAAACACACCTGCACATGAAAGTCTCAGAGTTTAGATTTTTATTTCACTAGCCTAGCATCCCTCAAATCTCCTATAAATTAAAAAAAAAAATACTGGCGCTTTACTATTTGCAACATCTGGTTCTTAGTGGCACATTATAATAGGAAGAAGCAGGCAATGATTAGAAATGGATTGAAATTATAAGCTGGCCCCTCATTCGTGTATTTCAAAAAAAAAACCTGTATGTGGGGAGGTCACTGGGATTGGATGTCTTCCCTGAATATGCATATAAAATATGAATATATATGCATATACACATTGACATACATATATATATGTATACTTATGTTTTCACTAAAATCTTCTGATGCTTCAGTGAGGCATGAAGATAAAACAGTGTTCTTGACACCTAAACTACCAAAGCACAAGATCTGGCTAAACCAATCTGACAGGAAAGGCTGTGCATATGAACTTGGGGATATACTTTATGGATTTTGTCTAAGTAGCAGCCAACCTAATTTTGGAGAGGTTCATTACCACTTTGGCCACTGGGTTATCATTTTTTTCAGACTATGACTACTGATTCAGTTCTAGGAGGTCTATGGTCAGATCAAGTGAAATCAATATCTATAAGATGAACTTATAATTCGGTCAACAAGAATATGTTAAAATGATATTATGTTCTAGGAATTTCACTAGATATTGCAGATACAAATAAAGACAAAAACAGCCTTATTCTCAAAGAGTTGATGGTCCAATGGGAATGACAACATACAAATAACTACATAAAAACAACACATACACATATTAAATATAAGTATGTATGTATTTATTGTGTGTATGTGGGTGGGTGGTGATAACACTAGAATTAAGGATTATGAAAAGCTGCTTGTAGGAGAAGAAATTTATCTGTGTCCTGAAGAAAGAGAAAAGCAAGAAGATAGAGAGAAATGATGAAAGCCAGAAAATCCAAAGAAGCCACTGGACCTTACTAAATAGAGAGGCGATATGGTCACAGTGGCACTTTGGAGAAGATCATTTTGACAGCTGAGTGAATGATGGACTGCAGTGGAAAGAGTTAAACCAGTTAGACCAACATGCTCATTTCTTTACATCAATCCAGGTATGAGAAAGCAAGTATTTGCATCAGGTTAAGGGCATTGCCACAGAAGAGAAGGGTGTGCATGTATAAGAGATGTTACTAAAGCAGGATGAACAGGAATTGATAACAGGTAAGATACAGGTAGGAGGATAACAGTGAAAAGTCAAGGAAAACATTCAAGTTGTCAGTCTGAGCAGCTGTGAGGAGGATAGTACAGTACTAGTAATAGTAGCACAGTAATAGGAGACTTAAAAAGTAAAGGAGGATTTGAAGGAGAAAGATAATACATTCAGCTTTGGTATTGAAATAGAGATTCATGTTTATCACTTCGTCTCTGTAAGAATTGATGGCAAAGGTCAATTAGTTCAATAATTTTTAGAACAAGAATCCTTCATCCAAAATATCCAGAAGATGTCCTTTGATCCTTTGCTTGAATATCTTTAGATAGAGGATCTATGCATGCTATAAGTAATATTGTATTTTGAGGTACTTCTCATTGCTAGGATCATTGTCTTTGCATCAAGAAAAGGAAACATGGTATACTGGGAAAGAGAAGGCACTGGACTTATGGAATCTCAGTGGAGTCTAGCTCTGCCACTTATTCTCTGTGTGTCCTTGAGAACCTCATTTATCCTCTATTATCATCTGAAAAATAAAGATATTTGATGGCCTCTGAGTTACCATCTGTTTCTAAATCTAAAATATTATGATGCTATATCAAAATCTACATGTATGCAATATCCATCCATTTCTCCTAATAGCTACATTCTGTAGTCAGAGTGTCTAACCATTCTTCTTTGTAAGAATTATCAATAGAAAATCTCACCTTCATGAAATTTTTGTGAAAAAGTAGGTCTGTTACATGAGAAGTGAATATGCATGTGGAACACAAAGAGCAGAGTTCACAATCTATACAGAAGTTTTACAGAAGTTTGCATTTTTGCATTTGCAAGACAAAGATAGGAGGAAACACCAGGCATGACATAGGCACGGGAAAGGTGCACTAAAGGTAAGAAAAGGACAAAAACCTCTCCTGAAGGGGAGAAGCAAAATGATGGCAAAAAAGTGACATTCTAGTCCCTAAGGAATAGCTAGACAAGAAGATAGAAGGATGTGCTTATCTGCATGGAGTACCAGTTTCACAATACTAATTCAGACTATTTCATATCTATCTTGATGACTAACGATTCATAAGGAATACAACTTGAGATGAAAACAACTCTTTATGTCAGTTCAGGTGAGGGGCTTTGTCCTTGACACTTCGACCTCCTGCCATGGGTTCATTATTTCTAGAAAATATGGCAACTAAAAAAGACAAGTTGAGAAGACAGCTTAAGAGTCCTTGATATCACCCTTCAAATATTTGGAGAGAAGTATTCTGTGTTTGCTAAACCCTCTCTTCTCATGACTATACATAGCTCCCAATATTTAAATCCAGTTTGGTTTTTTCTAAAAAGTGATGCCAAAACAATAACTTAGAGCACCCAATGTGGTTTAACTAGGGCAGAGGACAGTGGGATCATCCAAATTTACATCTTTCATATTTTTCTTCATTTGATATGGCATACTCTTTCAGTATCCATAATATATAATAGATAATATAGGAAAATTAACTCTATCAGCAAGGACCCTGACATACACAGGAGGGCCTGATGAAAAGGTTCTTAGATTTGCTTTTCTAAAAGAAAAGCACGTTTTGAGGGATCAACAATCTCTTTAATCAAGCATATAAATCATTCACTTAGTCCAGGAGAAAAAGTCAGCACCCTGAACTTCAGATAAAATAGAGATCAACCAACAGACAGGGCTTCCAATTGTCTGACAATAAGCAATACATACATCACAGATCAACAGATAGATTCAACTGTCTGACCATTACATAGACACAGAATTACCAGGGAGAAAGTAGCACCAGCATGTGTTTTCAAAGTTCGAGGGTTCCTCAGCAGCTGCCTAGGGTCTCATCTGGGAAACAAACATTTCCACTAAGTACACCCCAAAGTAAAGCCTCACCTTGGAGTATGTATACATTTTTCAGAGCTGGAGGGCAGAACTCTCTGGCCTAGTGCCTCAAAAGAAATTATTAAAAGGTACTTCAGACCTATTAATGGGTAGGGAAGATCTAATTAACATTACATGGTCCTAACCTATTATTTCACTGACTTGAAAAATTCCTAGTGAGGAAATTGCTAAAATCAATAAAATTGTCAACTTATATACAATTGACAGTCCTAAACATTTGTATAGATCATTGAAGGTGTTGAAATGTTGAATGAGGCTTATCAAGCTAATATATGTCACTGTTGGTGCTCAAACAGAAGTTTTATTGGCTTTGAGACCAGCTTTATGTCTCTAGAAGCATATAATATACTCTTTGGTGTGTGTGTATATATATATACATAGAGAGAGAGAGAGTGAGAGAGATAGATATTCACACACATATGTATATACATACATACATATATGTGTATATGTATACAATAAAGAAAGGCAACAAATCTAGCTTTGACATATATCACAAAGGAGTTTTATAGTTTCATAGTTAAAAAAATAAAATCACACTCTCAGGGTTTGAGGTCAGCTAGTCCAACTTACACCTGAAGCAAGAATAAGCAGGAATTCCCTTTACAATAAACACATATTTTCTTGATTCTTCACTTGAGTGTATAAGAGCACACCATTCATTTTTCAACAGAAGAAAATGAACTGTTTCTTTTCTCACATTCTCCCTCAAGAGCAGGGTGGAACCACCTCTATCAAAGAGGTCAAAAACTTCTAATGATTTCATACTATAATATAAAGTTTCTGAGAGCAGTAGAGACTCTTCAAAAATATTACAAAAATAGTCTATTCTATACTGAAAACACAAAGGTGTTTCAAATATTCATATTCAGGACAAGTTTGCCATCTCTCTCTAAGGAATAGTTGCCTGCACAGGGAGGATCCAGTTCCACTCATCATTTTCTTCTTTTGGAGATCTTTCCAGGAACATTATAGTCTAACATAAAGTAATGCTGTCTGAAAAAAATTTATATCTACTTTCATTTATAGATCTATCTAGATATCTATCAAGATATGTGTATATATGTGTATGTATATGTGTGTATATGAGAGAAAGAGAGAGAGAGAGAGAGAGAGAGAGAGAGAGAGAGAAGGAGAGGGAGAAAAAGAGGAAGGAGAGAGAGAGGTTGTGGAAAGACAAGAGTTCATAACTATCTCTTTTTTTTGACCCTGAGACTAAGTAGGAGGATCAATTTCAATACCTAGACTAGGTCCTAGATATTAGGGAATGGAGAAGGAAAATGTAAGGTATGTAAGGTGAATAATATAAATGCAGAATAATATGTGTGCAAGTATGTGTGTGCACACACGTGTGTGTGCAGTGGTTACCAAAGACCTTTGTCTTTACTGGTAAATGTGAGGACACATGACATATGAAGAGAGTAGGAGAGGACCACAATGAATCAGTGGCACACAGAAAGAAAGTAGATTTCATAAGAGAGCCTCCAATAAAAGAGAAATTTAATATGGTCAAAAATGGACCTTGAGGGATAGATGTTCTTTGATCCCTTTACTTGGTGAAATAACCACATAGTATAATACTAGAAGACAATGATATTCTATTGAACTCTGGCACAGGTTGGTTTAATGGAGATCTCTTGGCACTCTATGTAATTGATGGAGAATGTTTCCCATATTCTTTATTATGTGAATAGAATTGTTCTGTTTGGAAGTTTTGTGAACTCAAGCTCTTGGAATTACCACTGATTGCTAACTTTGGGAAGGTATCAAGAAAGAGATACTACTATAATGATGTGATTCAAAACCCCTTTCAGGTTTTGTTCATCCACATTTGCACAAGAAAAACCAAAGAATAAGCTTGAACAGGAAGCAGAGGAAGTGAAAGTCCTCACTGGCCAAGAATGAGAGAATAAAGTAGAAGTTCCAAGCAAGAGCTTCTGTCTTTTTTAAAAGAGCAGTAGCATTAAAAAGCAGGTCAGCTTTGAGATAATCGATTGAATATGGCAGTGCCCTCTCTTTCTTTAAGGGAGACTAAGGCATAAAATGCTCTTAGGAGAATTTGGTGAAGTTAAATCCATATGAACAATATAACAAATGAGACTGCAAGATGTGTGGAGAATCATTCAGCAGGAATGACATGATAATATCACAGATCATCATCACTGTGATGCACCTTTAAGCATCTATATTGACCACATTAATTCCTTTTATGTTTATCTTTTCATGAATATACTCTGGACACCCCACATATGTAGGAATACATGCTCCTTTCCTCATGTGTACACTGGCTGTAGATTTTCTTAGCTTGTGCAAAAAATGCACGTGAAATTCTATATGTATTTGTGCTCCTATATATGGCATATTTATGGGAAAGTATGGTCCAGGTTAATAGAGGAAATGGCCTATTGTTATTTTTTTCTATATCACTAAAAGTAAACCTAGCACTAAGAGTTCACGAACTATGGTTTTAGGCATTGTGGATTTGTTAAGTACCTAGAATGGGGGCAGCTATTCTATGGGGTATGTGCCCAATAATTTGTTAGTAAATGCTAAGATTATAAATTTCAGGTTCTACTTTATGAGTAGTGGGCTTAGAGGAAGCAGATTTGAGAAATCAGAGGTCTCTAAAGAGTGGCCAGATCCTTCATATCAGAAGAGAGGCTGTGACACAAGGATAACAATTCCACTTGCCTCTGGACAAAGGAATGACTTCTTTTCAGGGAAGTTCAAGTATGTTCATGAGTTAGATTTCAAAGCGAAATGATTTACTCAGTTTATTCTCCTTTAAGCAACCTCTGTTATTTGATGTCTTATCACTTCAAGTGTAATGTAGCTGATTTTCCATGTACAAGGAATTCCTTTTGCAAAACATTTATAAATTATTGTTTAAATTTTTATTTATTTCATTTTTAATTTACAAAATAAAATAAACATTCCCTTAATGTAGTATATTAAAAAAATGAAACTGCAAATCTATTATGCAAAACTTTCTATCCTTTTAAATATAATAAACTTATATAAATTGATTTTTGTTTTTTCCCTCACCCACCAAACCCCAACCAAAATGACTATCATTAGGCTCAAACATGTGTGTGTGTGTATGTGTGTGTGTTTGTATAATCATTCTATTTATCACTTCTTTATCAACATACAAATATCATCTTCCCCTCTATGTCCTTTTTAGTTTATTTGGTCATTTGTAACAGGCAAAATGACTTAATCACTCAAAGCTGTTCTCTAAATAGCATTGCTGTTACTACATATAATGTTCTTTTGCTTCTGCTCATTTTGTGCTTCATTATTTCATTACTATCATTAGTTATTCATTATTTAACACATCTGTCATTGATGCTGTAATTTCTTATAGTCTAGCTATATCTTCCATCACAATCATATACTTTTTCAGTCATTCCTTAATTGGCCAGCATTCCTGTTATTTTTAGTTTTGTGGCATTACAAAGAGAAAGGTTATAAATATTTTAGAACATTTAGGCTCATTTCCTTATCTCCTAATCATCTTTCTTAATAGACCTAAGAGTGATATTACTGGGCTAAAGTGTATCCAGAGAATCCAGATCAAACTTTGGGATACACTTACATCATAAGTCTACCAAGAAGATGGTAGAGTGATAAGGGAAATAAAAGTGATTATCAAGAAAACTTAGAAAAAAAAGAATATCTAGGAGGTTGGGATGGTCAATGGTGTCAAATATAACAGAAGAGTAAATAAGGAATGGGACTAAGAAATTAATATCAGAATTAGCAATTAAAACATAGAACCAAGATGGCAAATTAAAGACAGGGACTCACCTGAACTTTCCCCCAAACTCCTTCAAATATCTTTAAATAATGACTTAACAAATTCTAGAGTGTCAGAACTCACACAATATGAAGTGAAACAATTTTTCAGGCCAAAATAACATAGAGGGTGTATCAGCAAGGACCCTGACATACAGAGGAGGGTCTACTATACAGTTTCGTAGATCTGATTTTCTAAAAAGAAAATAAATTGTGAGGGATCAACAATCACTTTAATCAGGCACACGTATCATTCACTTAGTTCAGGGAAAAAAGTTAGTACCCTGAACTTCAGAAAAAATACAAACAGAAGAACAAAAATCAACAGACAGGGATTTCAACTATCTGACCATAAGCATTACATACATCACAAATCAACAGACAGATCCAACTGTCTGAACATACATATATAGTTACCTGAGAGAGAAGCACCCACATCTAGGTTTTCAAAGCTGAGGGGCTCCTTAACACCTGCTCAGAGTCTCATCTGGGCAAATAAATACTTCCAATGAGTAAACCCCAAAGTAAGACCTCACCTCAGAATATTATATACTTTTCAGAGCCAGAAGGCATTACAACACTTGAGAACCAGTGCCTCATTAGAAAACTAACAAAAGAAAGGGACATACTCCAAATCAAGCTTCCCTTAATGGGCAGGCCCACTAATGAGTAGGGAAGATCTTTATCTCTTATTAGCATTACAGAAGGTCAGCAAGAAAGGTCTTTTGAAGCAGGGTGAGAGGGGAGCACAATCCAGAACAGGGCATGTTGATGCAGACCAGGCCCCAGAAAACCAAGAATAGGCCTTGGAGTGAATAAATCCATGACTCAGTGGTAGTCATGGCAGTTTCCAGGCCTGATAAGGGGATTAAACAAAGGGTCAGGATCCCTTTGCTGATACCAAGGACAGGACACTATTACATTGTCTGTACTGGGATCTGGGTCACAGTCCTGGATCTTAGTCCCAGTGTAAAGAGAGACACTAGCACAGCAGAGCTTGTGACCCCAGAGGAGCAGGGATCCTGGTCATATTTCAAGGGTTGAAAAGAGTGCTTGTGGTTGCTCACAAACTAGTGCACAATATATCAGAGAAGCAAACACACCTCTTCTTAGATTATGCCAACTTAGAGAAGCCAATAACTTATAGCTTCCCAAAATTACTTCTGAAAACAGATGCAAAAAAACCCTGAAGTTTAGTATGGTACCCCTCCACTTGTAAAGCAGAATGTGATTTTAGAATAGAGTTAAAAGTCAAGAAATTAACTGGAAAATGATCAAACAATAGAAAACTAATTCTGACCATAGGAAGATACTATAGTGACAAGGAATGTCAAAGCAAACACTTAGAAGAACACAGCAAAATCAAAATTCCTGCACTGAGAACATCCAAGAAAAATATGAATTGACCTAGGCCCATGGAAAAGCTCAAAAAGAGTCTTAAAAATCAAGCAAGAGAGGTAAAAGAAAAGTTACAATGAAAATGAGAGTGATGCAAGGAAATAATGAAAATGAGTCAACAGTTTGGTAAAGGAATCACAAAAATATGGTGAAGAAAATAACACATTAAGTATAAAAATAAACCAAATGTAAAAGAAACACAAAAAGCCAATGAAGAGAAGAACGCCTTGAAAAGTAAAATTGGCCAAACAGAAAAAAAGATATTCAAAAATTCACTGAAGGGAAGAATTCTTTAAAAAAGTAGAATTGACCAAATGGGAAAAGGAGGTACAAAAGCTCACTGAAGAAATTAATTCCTTAAAAGTTAGAATTTGGCCAGTGGAATCCAATAACTTTATGAGGCACAAAGTGGTAATCAATGTCAAAGGAATGAAAAAAAAAAGAAACATTTCATTGGAAAAATAGTAGACCTAGAAAAGAGATCCAAGAAAGATGATTAAAGAATTATTGGACTACCTGAAAAATATGATAAAAAAAAAAAAGAACGTAGGCACCATCTTTCAAGAATTTATTAAGGAAAATTGTCCTGATCTTCTAGAACAAAAGGGTAAAATGGAAATTGAAAGCATCTACCTGGAAACAGTCTCAAAATGAAAATTCTCAGGAGTATTATAGCCAAATTCCAGAGCTCCCAGGTCAAATAGGCAATATTCCAAGTTATCAGAAAGAAACAATTCACATACAGGATCACACAAGATTTAGCAGCTTCTACATGAAAGGATTGGAAGACTTAGAATATAATATTGCAGAAGCAATGAAGCTAGCATTAAAACCAAGAATAACCTACCCAGCAAAACTGAGTCCAGTCCTTCAGGGGAAAAATAGACATTCAATGAAATAAAAGATTTCCAAGCATTCCTAATGAAAAGACTAGAGCTGAACAGAATATTTGACTTTCAAATACAAAATTCAAGAAAAGTATGAAAGGGTAAACATGAAAATGAAATCATAAGGGATTCCATAAGGTTAAACTGTTATGAGAAATTTATTTTTATAGCACTTAATTTTTTTCTAATTATTAGAGCAGTTAGAAGGAGTATAAATAGACAAAATGCAGAAGTATGAGATGAATGTGATGGTACGATTATATAAAAATAGATTAAATTAAAGAATGAGGAAGAGGAATGCACTGGGATGAGGGGAAAGGGAGAGGTAAAATGGAATAAATTTTCTGACAGAACAGAAGCTTGAAAGAGATTTTACAGTGGAGAGGGCAATGGTGGAAGTGGGAAGGGGGGCACATGGACCTTACTCTCATTGGAATTGGCTCAAAGAGGCAATAATATTCACACTCAATTAGGTGTAGAAATCTATTTTACCATACTAGAAAGTAGGAGAGGAAGGGGATAAAAGATAGAGGGTGGTGGAATTGATAGAGGGGAGGGCAGTTTAGAGAAGGTAAAAGTCAGAAAATGCTTTTGAGAATTGACAGGATAAACAGAGAAAACAGGATAAATGAGGAAAATAGGATAGAAGACAATACAAAGTTGGTAAACATTACCCCAGGGAAAAATTTGCAATGAGTTTCTCTGAAAAAAGACTTCATTTCTCAAACATCCAGAAAACAATCATATTTATAGAAATAAGAAACATTCCTCAATTGATAAATGGTCAATGGATATAAACAATTTTCAGACAGTTATTTATAGACATATGAATAAAGCACTCTAAATAAATACTGATGAGTGAAATGCATTTAAAAACAACTCTGAGTTACTACCTCACTCCTATCAGATTGGCTAATATAACAGAAAAGGAAAATGACAAATGTTGGAGGGGATCTTGGAAAATTAAAGCATTAATATAAGTATATAAAGTTGTATACTGATTCAACCATTCTGGAGAACAATTTGAAACTATGGTCAAAGAGGCATAAATTCAAATTAAGGGGGTGCTCATCAATTGTGTTCATGACTATGATGGAATAATACTGTTCTTTAAGAAAAGAGAAGAATGCTCTTGGAAAAACCTGGAAAAAGTTACATTAACTGATGCAAAATTAAATAAGCACAACGAAGAAAACATTGTACACAATAATAATAATATTGCCTGATGATCTACAATAAATGAATAACTTGGCTCTTCTCTGAAATACAATGATCCAATGCAGTTTTGTAGGACTTATGATGAGAAGTGCTGTCCATCACTAGAGAAAGAACTGGCAGTGCCTGAATGCAGATCAAAGATACATTTTCTCTACTTTCTGTATTTTCTTGGGGTTTTTTGGTTTCTGTTTTCTTTCACAGAACGACTTACATGGAAATTTATTTTGCATGATGACACACGTAGTCATGAGTCAAATTATCTTTCTTTTTTAATGGGTGAGGGGAGGAAGGTAGACAATTTGGAATTCAAAATTTTTGGGAAAAAGAATGTTAAAATTGCTTTTACTTAAGCTTGGGAAGAATAAAATATTAAATGAAATTAAAATAAAATATAATTAGCAATTAAAAGATCACTGATAACTTTATGAAGGGAAATTTCAATTTTGTAATGAGCTCAGAAGTCACATTATAAATTGTTGAGTGAGAGAAGAGGACTGCAGTCAATAAATATAAGTGACTTTTAGGTGAGGAAGACAGAATAGCTTTGAGAAATGATAGGGTCTTTTTTTAAGAGAAGAGAGATAGGCGGGAAGAATCACTATTTAAGGAGAAAGAGAGACATGCAAAGAAAGACATACAGACTCACAGATAGGAAGACAGAGAGAGAGAGAGAGAAAGAGAGAGAGGGAGAGGGGGGTAGGAAAGGAGAAAGAGAGAAATTCTAAGAAGAGATCAAGTAAAATACTTATCTTTAATGATGAAAGAAAACAGTCTAAGTAATCCAAAAATTCGAAAGGTTACCAAAAAAAGCAAATTAAGGTGCCTCCCTTTTCTTATAGGCCCTACTCAAAGATCTTGAGTTCATAAGTATTTTCCATATTTTCTGGGGGGGTGGGTGGGTGGATGGGAGGAATAAAATGTATTATAGCTTTTAATTGTATTTCTGTATATAATCAGTAAATAAATCTAGTACATGATACAGTACAAAAATAACAGAATGGTGACATAAAATGTTGTTCTACAAGCATAGTACACAAATAAATTATTTTCAAGTTTAGAAATAGAAAAAGATTTATTTTATCCATAGGCATCTCATTATAACATAATCTCCTTTCCCTGTCCTCCAATTGCTCAATTATATGGGACCTTGCCATATACAAGAATTGATCATAAATGAAGTTTAAAAAAAATAAACAAACTTTGTCATCTTATTTTAAGGTACAAAGCAGATACTGATTCCCCACTACCATGAATCATCTTTAACAAGATTAAAGTACAGTTTGTCCATCCACAAATGGGCACAGTGGGTACAAATTAAGCATATCCTGGTTACCAAAATTAATAAGAAGCATTAATCTAAGTTAGTATCAAACCTAAGGTCTCAAGTGTTCCAATAAATATATACAATTGGTGGAACAATAAATAGGTACCAATTTCCAGGATGCATTTTTTTAAATCTGCCTTTTCTCAAAATATAGGACTGTTCTAAGGAACCTCAAGTAAGATGATATCATGCAGGTTTTGCATAGAATTTCTGTAATGTTGAATTAAAACATTCCTTGGAACTCCCTCTGAAGAACTCAGAAACTTGCAGATAATTTGGCCCAAAGATTTGGGTGTCAGTGAGCTATTGAAGGTATAGGTAAAAGTTATATTTATTGGAATGGATTTATTGAATAAAAACATTAAGTGAAACAATTGATAAGCCCTTAAGCTATCTTAGGACAATATTATGGAAAGGAGTGTCATGTGGAATTGTCATTTCTCTTAGAAGGTCTAAACTTTATCAGCACCACGAAACAAATGAGCTAAGGAGAGGTGGTCCATGACTATGTTAGTCCACTGACATTACCAATGACCTTCTCTAAGAGTAATAAAAAAAAATGGTATCACAAATGTAGAAAAACCATAGAAGTAAGAAAAGGCTTTGGTGCTTTTCTTAGATTTCTAATAATTGTACTTTGAAACGACTGAGCTACAAATAGAAAAGTTAACCTTCCCAGAAAAGGAAGGGCTCACACTATCTCCTGATTTTCACAGGGGTTGGGGCCTTTAGGCATATTCCTAGTAAACCCATTGGTTAATCTGACACCACTGGAACCTTTGGTCCTATACTCAAAATTAGAACCAAATTGCCTCAAAAAATTACCCCTGAAAAATTGCTATTGACTTTCTCTCATTACTTTACACTTAATAATAAGAATCAACCCAAGATGTTTATTTCCCTTTGGATAGAATCTTACTCAAGGCTTTGTGAATATTATATTAGAATAGACAGAACAAGAAGACAATATAAATACTCCAATGACAAAGTTGAATATGAAAAACATCACTCCTATCACATATCAAATGAATATGGCTATTCACTTCCTCTGTTTCTTCTTTTTTTTAATATTAAAATGTGTGTAAGTCTCTAATTTTAGGATGGAAAATTGAAGGAAGTCTACTTTTATTCAGTGTTTCCCTTCTCAGATTATTAATCCAGTATTGAACCAGACCCAAAGGATTTTATCCATGCTGTAGGTTTCACTGGCATAGCTTTTAAGTTTTGTTATCTTGGAAAATACCTTTAGTGTCTTATCAATAGAAAAGGAACTCTAGGGAAGAGGTGGGTTGCTGTCATTGTCAGTTCCACTTATTTTCTTTAATAGAGTGAGCTATGACTTCAATATTTAAATGCAGTATGATAATGGGGAGCTAATAGTAAGAAACTATTTAGTCTAGTGCCAAGACTCTTGAATTTGTAGTTTGGGGGTCCTATCATCTCAGTAATTTAAGCTCTTAAAGAACTTAAAAGAGCTCTTAAAGAACCTCAGAATCCTCTTTTGTGAAAGAAAGGTTTTCATAGTCAAAAAATCATAGATTTAGAGGTAGAGAAGAACAGTCTCTATATTTTCCAATATCACTTCATTTTACAACTGAAAAAATGGAAGCCTATGAAGGTTAAATTACTTGTCAGGTAGGTGAGTATTAGAAAAGGATTTGAACATGGGTCCTTTTCATGATCTATATTTTTCACCCGATATCACGGTATTTATGACCTGTAAGATTAATTTAATCTCCAAATTATATAAATCGCAGAGTACATCAGAGCCCAGACTAAAAATGTATGAGTCTTTCCACTAAAAACTTCTTGTCATTATCTCTCAATGACTATCACTTCTAACTAAATGTGTTGCAAAAATTAAATCATTCTGCCAACAGCAGTACCCAAACTTTTGTCTGTTTCCTTTCTATACTAATAAGCTACAAAAGATCTTTTGCAAGGTGACAAAGCTATGTACGTAAGGATGAAAGGAAACATCTTGTACATATCTCAGATTTATCTAAGTTGCTGATCCTAAGTTCTTTTTAGTAAGAGTTTTCCTTCCTTCCTTCCTTCCTTCCTTCCCTCTTTCTTTCTTCCTTTCTTTTTGTCAAAGAAGATAATCAGGGTTCTTGTAATTAGAATAATACTCCACATTATTTCAATGCTTAATGATTTAAAAATCACTTTTTTTCACAGCAACCTCAAAGGATAAGGAGTAAAAGAATTATTAATTCCATCTTTTAGAAGAGGTAAGTGAATCCATGTCAGTAAAATGATTTTTTTTCATAACCAAACAAGTAATATCACAGAAGGAACTTAAATACAAGTCTTCTGATTCTAAGTTCTAGATTTTTCTTTTCTGTACCATAAATGTGTACAAGGAAAATAACTTCATAATATAGTATCTTAATATTATACTTTAAAAAAGGACACTGATTTAAAGAGAGACCCATTTAATACAATGTCATGATTTATAGTGTCCAGTTGACTCAATCTTGGATAAATACTCCCAAATACATTTAGCAGTTTTATATATTGAGTTGAAGTTACAGTTTCTTGAAAATTAATTTTATTATTTTGGAACCAAACCTATAATGGAAAGTTAAGTTGGAAGCTAATTTAAAGAGAAAAAATTACAGATACGGACATAGTAAGGATTAAAAAAAGAAACATAGGAAAAGAAAACCTTAACTTTTTAATAGCACTATGCTTAGTTTTCATGCCAATTACCTTTTAAGAAACAGCCAGAAAAATATCTTAGAGAATAAATAATTTTTCTTATATTCTTATTTGAAATCACACTTCTAGAGGCCAAAATTTATTTAAATTAGTTTGAATTAAAGAGAACATGACTTATCTTTCATAGAAATTTTAAACTAATAAAAATTCTAAAAGTAATCACAAAGACATGATTATCACTTTATAGTTATGTACAAAAATGTGACTATTAGTATGAATTTCACATTAGTTTTCAATATTGTCCTCCTGGAAATAAAATTATTTGTATTTCATTTTCACTATTTTTGCAGAACATCATATATAATTCATAAAATAAGGAAAAATCTATACTATTTTCATTCTCCTCTTATGGGTTGTCACAATACCAAATATATACGCATATATGTTTATACATATATATATATGTGTGTGTGTGTGTGTTTGTGTATCTGTGTATGTGTATACACATGTACATATATAATACATATAGATATGTGTATATAGGAATATGTATACATATTTGTAAATATGTGTATGTATCTTGGATATTAGACATAGAAATAGTTGTTGTGTGTATATATATGTATGTATGTATATATGTATGTATGTATTTTTTATCTTCTGCAGCATAGCAAAGCAGTAGAACTTCAACTTTAGAATGAATCTAGGAGATTCTGTCATGCAGCCTTTACTTGAACAATGTTTTCACCAACAGGCATGCCAAGTGAATACCCAAAATCCATTTGAGAACCTCAACTGAAAAGTGAATATAAACTATATATTTGGATCTTTCCACTATTTGATACCTCTTTTCATTATGAATTTTTCTTATTTTTTATGATTTGCTACCATAATAAGGACTACTTTTGCTATTCTAGAATTTTCTTCTTTGATCTCCTTCTGTTATGCTTTAGTAGCATAACCTTTTTAGCAAAGGTTTTGTACAAATGAGTTCCATTTTATTTTTACACTAGCTACACTAATTTATACTGTCACCAAGAATGAACATGGTGAATCTATTTCCAATAAACCCTCTAAAAGTGTTTTTGTCTTTTATCATGTTTGTCAGCTTTCTCAGTGTGAGCTAAACCTTAGTTTTCCTTTTTTTAGCTTTAATATCTCATTATTATTAATTTGAAGAATATTTCTTTGGTGGCAATTTTTAAAATTCCTCCTTTGGTAACTGTTAATATCATTTCTCCTCATAGCCACTGGGGAATTGCTTTTATGGATTTGTGAAAATACAAAATGAGCAATGTACATGTTTGTGTATCCGTATACATTTATGCAATATATGCATATATATATATATATATATATATAGGCATGACACATACAGAAAGATATATACATATGAGTATACATAGACATATGTATAGAAATGATAAATAAATATATACATATCTCCTTGAACCCATATTTATACATATATGTATTTATAATGTATGCATACACATAGATATGTGTAAAGATATGATATGCATATGTGTATCTCCATGCATATGTGTACCTATATTACTAATAGCATTTTTATAGCACCTGCTATGTGCCAGGGACTGTGCTATCTGCTTTTATAAATATTATGTGTATTTACCTACAGTGGTATACAATTAAAGGCATAACATACCTGTTTGTATGTACGTATCATGATGATATTAGACCAGAAATAGTTGATGACCATTTTTTCCCAAAATCAACTTTTCTTTAATATTGGAAATATATATTTTTTATGCACAAGCTTTTCAATTTCATACAATTAAAATTATCTGCTTTAGCTTTTTGAGATTCCTACAATGTCTTGTTTGGTTAGGAATTAGAGAAGAATATGTTGTGCATTATTTGAGTGTCTCAATAAACAAAAATACTGTCAAAACTGATTTAAAGTTTTATTGTTCTAGCTGTGGGTAAGATGCCCATTCATTTTTAAGTTGTTTTGATGGTAAATTTATATATTTATTTTATATTTAAATGGAATATTAATTTGGAATATGCTGATGGTATCAGACACTATCAATATTTTTTTTCTTTTCCTGAGCTTATTTCCAGTTTTCCATAAAAAAAAAAACTTTCTGGTAAGATTTTCGTTTTCCTGCAAATTTATTTTATTGAGCACTGAGTTATTAAGTTTCCTCTTCTCTGTTTCTCCCTTGTCTAAACTGTTCCAATGATCTATCTCCACTTTTAATCAATATCAGATGGTGTTGAGGATTGCTTCTTGATAATGCAGTTTGCAATGTTAAAGTATTTTCACTCTCCTTATTCTTACTTTTTTTCACTATTTCTCAGAAATTCTAGGACTTTTTCTTTCCACAATTGAATTATTTTTTAAAGTTTAGATATAAAACTATACTTTGGTAACTTGATTGTTATATAACTAAACTTATAAATTATCTATGTTGTATTATCATTTATGCCAGTATATATATATATATATATATATATATATATATATATATATTTAATAGAATAATGAACAAGAACATTCCTCCAAGTATTTAATGCATTATTTCCTTGGAGAATAAATTGAAAGTATGTGTGTATATATATATATATATATATATATATATATATATATATATATATACCTTGAGAGTGCCTTAGATTATGGACCACCAGATATTTTATGCATTTTTGTATGTGTTCTTAATGGTATTTGCTATTCTTTCCTTTTCATCCAGTTTTGAAAAACATTACAGAATTGCTTAAAAATAATAGTTTCATAACATTACTTCATTGAAATTATTGCCTTAGTTTCTTTACTAATTCACTTGCGTTTTCAATGAAAATTTCTGTGTCATCTACAAATATGGATAATTCTGCTTCCTTTTTTGCCAATATGTATACCTTTGATTTATTATACTCTATCTCAATCTTTAGATAGTACAGAAAACTCAAAATGGGTGGTACTGTCTTGATCTTTTAATAAGCACATGAATGTGTACTTCAAACTAAATATGAAAATGACTTGATTTTATAGATCTGAAAATCAAATGTTTTTGACAAATACTTTTGATTATTATGAGAAAAAAATCTTTCTATATTTTTAAAAGATAGCCAGATTGGTTTTCTCATAAGTTCCTTAGTGACATTTGATAGTTATTTTGATTCTCAGATGGTACACTTTACCTTAGGCACAGAGGATACCTTTTGTCTAACTATCTTGTTGGTATGCTCTGTGTTACTGCAATTTCAATTCCTAGAGGTAAAATTGTTCTCCTTAGAGAACAGATTTAATTCATTTATGTATTGTCATAATGTTCAGTACCAATCATGTAAACTAAATAGAAGCTGATAGGGTGAATCGCCCCTAAAACTTGATCATGTGGATTCCAGGTTGCCACTTCTGAATATATTCCTGTATTATAAAAGTGATTACTTCTATGTCCAAGAGAAGAGTAACTAAGAAAGGCAATACTGATAAGGACCTAAAAAGCTTTTCTTTGCTTTGCTTCCTTTTAGGTTTTCTCCTCCGCTGGCCACTTTTTACTTCCCCCTCATCACCCTAAAGAAGGCTACAATTAAGCATGGATGTACACACAGATACATTTCTCTAAACATGCGTATGTACACATATCCATTCATTCACATATATGTAAGACGGTACTAGACTTATTTCCAGCTGCCATCTTTTTTTTCTGAAAGTGGATAGCGTCTTCCTTCATAAATACAGGTCTTTACATGTTTTTGTTTTTGTTTTTTGAAATCAACTAGTTCATTATTTGCTATACCATAGCAATAGCACAACTCAATCTCATGCTATTTGAGAAATTGTATAAAAAGGTTTATTTTCCTCTTCCTGTTTTCTGCATTTCTTCTATTGTAGTCTGCAAAGGTTTTTTTTTTATTTATACAAGAACATTTTAATTTAAAATATTAAAATTATCCATTTTACACTTCAAGATTACCCTCAATTTATAGTATAGTTTAAGGTCTAATATTATTAGATCATTTTTACATCATTTTTATCTGGTTTCTTTGAAATTCCTGGCCTTTTCTTCTTCCAGATACACCTTTGTACTATTTTTTTCTAACTCAGTAAAATGATTGTGTTTTTTTTTTTTGGTAATTTAATTAGGATGACATTAAATAGATTAATTAGGTAACATTGTGACTTTTAATACCAACTTTACCTACCTATGAACAATAAATAACACTTCAATTATTTATGACTGACTTTATTTGTATAAAAATTGTTTTATGTTTATGTTGATATAATTTCTGTATCTGTTTTCGTAGGTATATTTTAGTTTATAATATCTAGTTGTTTCAAATGGTCTGAAACAGTATTGAATAATATTACTGACACACAGTATAGCCTCTCTATTTTTCTCTTTTGGTTAAATCTATTTTAGATTTAAATTTGAGATCATGATTATTCCTCCTGCTTTTTTTTACATGATATATTCTCCTGACCTTTATTTTATCTTTGTCAGTATGATTTTTATGGCATTATATGAAAGCAACATATTGCTAAATTCAAATTTAATCTGATATCAGTTTCTATTTTATAGGTAAATTCATCCTATTTACATTTTAAGGTATAATTAATTATTTTGTATTTTCCTCCTTCCTATTTTTTCTTACTATTCTTCTTACTCTATTCCAATCCTTTTTTACTCCTTTGCTTTACTTCTACCTACCATCTTGTCCTCAGATTCCTTAACCAACACACCCCTCCAAGAGTCCTTTTCCTATATTCTCCCCTTGTCCTAAACCCTTGCCCTCTTATTTCCTTTTATAACCTTGTAGATATATGTGTTTTTCTTCTTCAACTCATTCCCAGTGAAAGTATGATTCCACCATTACTCCCCCTCCCCCCATTAGCATTGTAACAGTATTTTTTTCCTTTTTTTGCCTGATTTGTATGAAATAATTAATCCTTTTACTTCCTGTCCTCACAATTTTTTTAGAGTCACCCCATCATACTTAACTCAGGTCAAGCCATTTATTCAAACTTCCCAAATAATGATGACAGTAACAAAAGTACTAGCAATATTTTCATGTGTAAGAAGTAAACAATTTGACCTTGTTGAATGGCTTATAATAGGTTTTTCATGTTTATCTTATATTTCTTCTGGATGTTTCATGCAAAATTTCCCCTAAGTTCTATTGTACTTGTCATAAATATCTGAAAGTCTTTCAATTCATTAAACCTCCATTCTTTTTCATTCAGGATTACACTTAACTTTGCTGAGTAAATTACCTTTGGTCATAGCCCTAGATCATTTGCTCTATAAAATATAGTATTCTGAGATATATGGTCCTTCAGTGTAGTATCTGTGAGGTTTAATGTAATCCTTTTTGTACCTTTACGATTTTGGAATTGTTCCTTTAATTTTCCTTCTTACTTTCAATAATTTCTCATTAACCTGGGAGCTTTGAAACTTGGCTATGATATTCCTTTAAGATTTCCTCCTCGGGTCTCTTTCAGGTAGTGATTGATGGATTTGCCTATATTTCTGCTTTACCTTCTTGTTCTAGAATTTCAGGGCAATTTTCCTTCACAAATTCTCTTAATTTTGAATGAAAATTCTTTTTTATAGTAATTTTCAGGTAATCGGACTATTGTTATATTATTTCTCCTGAGTCTGTTTTCCAGATCATTTGTTTTTCTGATGAGATATTTCTATTTTTTCATTCTTTTAATTTGTTTTAATATTTTAGAATGGCATTAGTTTCCCTTTGTGTGATTCTAGCTTTCAAGGAATTATTTTCTTCCTTAAGTTTTTGATTCTCTATTTCAATTTGGTTGGCTTCTCATAATTTTCTTGATTTTCTTGGATTGCTCTTGTTTTTTTAACTTTTTCCTTAATTTCTCTTATTTGATTTTTACAATTCTTTTTAAGCTCTTCCAAGAATTCTTTTTGTGGTTGAGGCCATTTGTCATTTCTCGTTGAAATATGCATGGCTTTTTAAACTCCATTATTTTCCCCTGAATATGAACACAGATTTTCTCTATCTCCGTAATAGCTATTTATGGTTGACTTCTTTCTCCATTGCTTACTCATTTTTATTTTATTTTTAACAACTATTAGTATAATAAAGTTTTTTTCCTAAGATATGGATAATGATGTGTGAATCCTCAGAAACTTCTTGCTTTTATTTCCTGGGGCTCAAATTTGGACTTTCCTCTCCACTCCTAAGCCTTGGATGCACACCTCAGCCACACTGTCTTGCAGATGATCTTGCTCCCTAGGGTCCTTTCAGTGAATGCAAACTACAACTGTCCTCTCTGCCTTGGAACTGAAACCAGGGACTCTGCTCTTCTGCAAATGCCCACAACCAGCAGAGGCCCCATGCCTCTGCTATAGCACTCACCAAGTATGTGCATGGCTTCTTTTCTCCTACAAAACAGTCCAGCTCAGGACACATCTGGTCAGCACAGCATCTCTCAACAGTGGAAAGTCCTTCAATCTTCTCCTACTCTACTCTCAGAACAACCCCCCCCACCCCAGACACACACATACACACACACACACACACACACACACACACACACACATACACACACACAGTAAGTTAGATGAAAGTTTCTAAGGCTGAGGCTTCCTCCCACTCCAGCTATCTCCTGGTCTTTATGTTTGTTGATTTTACACAATTGGACTAGAGGTATTTATATTTCACTCATGCTAAAACTCTGCCCCTGGAGCATGGATTTTCCTAGGGATTTTCTCAAGTTGTTTTAGGAGAACAACTGCTTTCTGCTGCCTTTTGGTTACTGTTCCTACTCTACATTCCCTTTGCAATGATGTTCTCTTTTTTTGTGGAGAAAACTTGGAGAACTGAAAGCTTTCTGCCCTCCCTACCACCTTCCCAGAATCCTCTCCTTGCAGGATTACCCTTCGCAAAACTTTGTTTCATTTACCTTAATAGTATGATACTTGTTTATTATATTCTGGATTTTTTTAAAAAATGCACTTCAACTAATTTTTTCCTCTTCCTTTATCTCCTTTGTTTATGTGCATAAGAGGTAATGTTTTAGTCTAACTTATGCCTTTTTCCTTCATACTGTATTTTCTTTCCATCTTGCTTTTATTTTTTTATACTTCCAGTTACTCACTTCCAGTTTTCTTAGTCTTTGATCTCCTTCTCCTCCTCCTATTACACAGAGATACCACCAAACCTAGACATTCTCTATCTCCTTGCACTGTACAGGATGCTGGCAGGCTCAAGTGCCTGTTTGGAAAGAGTTTGGAAGGCACAAGATCAACTCCACTTTAGTTTATAGTACACTTTGCCTTTGACATACAAGATCTTTTCCTCCAGTTACCTTGGTGGTTTGCTCTGCTCTATTTGCAATTTCAGTTCCCAGAAGAGGAATCCTTCTCTTTTTCCTTAGTGTGGTCGATAAGATTCAATATCTGCTATTGCTTTTAAGACAATAGAAAGTTCAGATTAAGTCATTGTCATGAGAGAACCAAAGAGGTTTGTTGTGCTGACTTTGCCCACCCTCAGAAGATATAAACTGTTGATTGAGAAAATTCAGTGGGAATTTGAAGTATTGAAATTCCACAATGTTACTTAATGAGATTTTTACCTCATGTCTCCTTCAACTTCCAACTTTATCTTCAGAGATTCTACATTTAGAATATAATTCTTTTTTTCCCTTTCTGAGAAGTTTACAGAAAATTTCTACTCTGTTATCTCACCAAGCATGTAATTTCACATTGTTACATCTTCTTTATCTTGAATTCCAGTAGGACCTTCATCTTTTTCAAATGAACTATGCTGGCTGCCATGTCTCAACAAATGCTACCTGTGTGGAGAAGGGATGTGTTCTTCTTGTCAACCACAATCCAAACAAGCCTACATATAGTAGATGAAGAAGTTACCTTATCCAGATTCTAGTTGAAGGAGAGAAGCACTTGTTGATGGGACTTGTCATGAAGTCCAGTGAGAGTTTTAGAGCACATAAAGATTTGAAAAAGGTAGTGAAAAGAAGAAAAATGAAATGGAAACCATACATTGCCCTATAGCTTTTTTTAATTTCTGCTACTCTTAACTAGGGGAATCTTCTCTTCCATATTAGGAAGCAATAATTGCAGATGTTATTACAGCTAAAACACCTGTCTTGAGAAACGATATCTCTAAGACTTAAATATTTTATCAATCCACTATTTGCAAGTATAATCTTCCATTTACTGTACTTCTTGGACATAGTGGTAACTTGATAAAACAGTCTGGCTTCTCATCTGAAAAATGAGCATATGATTTCCAATCTACTGTCACTTCCTAATCTCTGTGTTGGAGAGCTCCATGCATTCTGGAATTCTGTAGAGACTAGACTTCCCCTCAGAAGTGGGAGACATGGTTTCTTTTTTCTTGTCTTTTCTATCATCTTTGAATTGGGGGAGCCCTTTATAAGGATTAAGGTAGAAATTAGCCAATGAAAACTTGATAAAGTTATATATGTTTGTTAAAATAGTATAACCATAAATTTGGAAGTAAGTGTAATGCCTAGGCTTGTTAAGATGTCAGAATTGTGTTTGTATGGAAGGTTTTTAATTTGTGGATTGTCTATGGAGTGAGGCATAATATTTTTCTAAGACATTTTAGTAAAAAGCACTAAAGTTTTCACAAGAAAAGACAGTGCTCAAACCTGACCAATTCAACAAAGAACTCTCTGGAATTTGAGTCTATGGACATTGCAAAAAGAACTCTGATAGACTTTCTAGAGATTGCAAATATTTAATTGGAGTGAAAGTATAAGAGATTCAGTTTCCCCTATTCACCTCACTTATTAGACTCAAAAGAAAGCCTATAATGTCGATTAAATGATATTAATGAGAAATTAAAATAAGTGAAGTTATGTTAATAGTTTAGAATGGTGCTACAAACATAAAATATGATTGTATTATAAATATATATTTTAAATGCATTTATATGTGCCAAACATTATATAGATAACTGATATCTATGTAATATCTATATTAAGACACACACTTAACTATGGATATACATACTATTTTCTGACATGTGTATATGACATGTTAATTAATGTTTTTAATAAGATAAGTTTTTTCCTAAAAATATAAGATATTTAAGGGGTATACAAATGGTTTTCCTATGTTTTTTTTTCTTAAAATATCTTGATTTAGTTCAATGTTTTTCCTGTTTCTTTTACAAACAACTTTAAATCACTTTTTACTTCTTTCCCTTTCCAGCTGATTTGTCAATAATATTTTTTTCCATTTTAAATCATTGTTGTGTAATTTTCATTGTGCTATATACCAATGAGTTCCTATTATTTCTCCCATAATTTTCAGTACATTGAACATTTTTGTTGAAAACTATTTCTAAAAATTCAGCTATTTTGGTATTTTTATAAAGTTGAGATGTCTCTTTTGAGAATTAAACCAGTCTTAAATATAACTAATTTCCTTGTAGTTCTTTCATTAATAAGGATTAAGTAGAAGGTGTAAAAGAATTGAAGGCTGAGAATCTCAAACAGTAGCAGACCCCTTCCAAAATATGTCAGAACCACAGATCTTGTGTATTAAAATTTTGATGATATTTGCATAACAAGTATGTGGTGTAGAAAGAAAAGAGTACTGATGCTGAAGTCAGAAGAGTTCATATCCCAACTCTGCTAACTTATAGTTTCTTTAGTAGCATATTGCATTTCTGGGATTCATGTACAATTTACATAGGAAGCTTGTCCCTATGCCTGCCTCTCACCACACACAGTGGTTTTTAAAACTTACTTTTGTAATTGAGAGTTGTATTAAAGCCAGCATCAATTATAACGACTACATATGAGTCAACAAGCTTATCAGGCAATGAAATTTACTGTTACTTTTATAATATTAAAATCATTCCAATTTGGAGATGAGATACTCTATTCAAAATAAATAAATAGGCGAGCAAATAAATGGGCAAATAAACAATTAGAACCAGATGAATGAATGAAAGGATACCTAGATGACTAGGTTACATTTTGATAATTTTCTTACTTCCTGCAACTCGCTTGTTCTAACCTAGAAAACCTGTTGAAATTTCTAAACCGTACACCCTACAGTCTGATGATGATGATTCATTATTTAGAAACACAGTTAACAATTTTAAAGTTTTAGTAAACAAATGAAGCAAGCAAAATAGGAATATTAACCTGATCAATGATTTTTATTATAGATTCTTGAAACAAAAATCTTTAGTCATTGAATTTACAACAAGGTTCCTTGTTTGAGAATATCTCCTTCTGATGGAGCCAAGAAGGCAGAGTAAAGCAGGGACTTGCTTAAGTTCTTATACAAATACTTCCAAATACATGTAAAAAATGACTTTAAACAAATTCTAGAGCTGTAGAACCCACAAAATGACAGAGTGAAACAAATCTCCAGGCCAAGACAACCTGGAAGTTAGACAGGAAGGGTATATTTAACAAGCTGTATAACATTCAAGTAATATTCACAACCCAAGGGTGATTATGAATATGCCAGCACAGTTCAGAATTACAAATTATAACAGACCCTCCATATAGAAGGCAGAAAGAAAACACTTATTCAGATACCAGAAAGTCAAATCCTAAAACCATAAAGCCAAAGCTATCATAGTAGCCAATACACATTATCACTATGGGGACAAAGTCATTCCCAACCTTCCTCCCCACACACCACTGAGGCCTTCCCACAAGCAAACACCATGAACCTAGCAGTGCCTGCTTGCCTGTGTCCTTTCACTGTCTGCCCTAACTGTTCTCACTTATTTCCCCTCAGTTCTGCTCCACCTTTTCTGTTCCACCTGTTTAACAAGCTCTTTCCATTACATGTGACTTAGGTTCCCATATAATTTAAGCAGGTCATATGGGCTTATTAATGAATGGAAAAGATCTTCATACTTAAATTACCATTACAGTCTGGGAGTGGAGTGAGGTCTTGCATGGACAGCACCAGCAAAGACAGGAAGGAAGCAGACCTCAGGGGACTGAATCACTGGCAGCTATGACAGTTTCCAGACCTCTTAACCCTCAAACAGCAAAGATAGCATAGAAGTTCAGTGGGGAAACTCTGTGGGACATGGGTAAAAGAAGTACTAGATCTGACTGGGTTCCAACCTCAGCCCCAGGATGGAAGAGGAGGTAATGGCAGCAGTAGCAGCAGTAACTGTTTCCAGAGCTCTCAGCTCACAGATATTGGGGGATCAACCACTGAAGCCTGGGGCAATACACTTACCCTCCCCCCACTCCCACTGGAAGCAGAGCTAAAAAAAAGTTAAAGAGACAAAGAGTTAAAAAGTCAAGTATTTGGCTGGGAAGATGAGCAAACAGTGTAAAAAAGCTCAGACTACTGAATCTTATTTTCATGACAAAGAAGATCAAAACATATAACCAGAAGAAGGAAACAAAGTCAAATCTCCTGCATCTAAAGTCTCTAAGAAAAATATGAACTGGTCACAGGCCATGGAAGAGCTAAAAAAGATTTCAAAAATCAAGTAAGAGAAGTAGAGGAAAAATTGAGAAGAGAACTGAGCATGGTGTAAGAAAATCATGAAAACAAGTCAACAGCTTGTTAAAGGAAAGTCTCCCCAAAGTACTGAAGAAATTACCACATTAAAAATTGTCTAATCCAAATGGCAAAAGAGATTCAAAAAGCCAATGAGGAGAAGAATGCCTTAAAAAGCAGAATTGGAAAAATGGAAAAGGAGGGAGAAAAGCTCACTGAAGAAAATAATTCCTTATAAATTAGAATGAGAAACCAAAAAATCATAAAACAAAACAAAAAGAATTTTTTAAAAAGAAGATAATGTGCAATATCTCACTGGAAATATCTCATTTGTTTCACTGACCTAAGAAACATGTAGGAGAGGTAATATAAAAAATACTGGACTACTTGAAAGTCACAATAAAAAAAGAACCTAGAAATCACCTTTCCAGAAATTATCAAGAAAAATTGACCTGATATTCAATAATAAGAGGGTAAAATAGAAATTGAAAGAATAACCAATCACCTCTCGAAAGAGATCCCAAAAGGAAACCTCCTTTGAATACAGTAGCAAAATTTCAGAGTTCTCTATTAAAGGAGAAAATATTGCAAGCAGCCAGAAAGAAACAATCCCAGTATTGTGGCTACAACCAGACACCACAAGATCTAGTAACTTCTACACTAAGGGATCAGAAGGCTTGGAATATGCTACTCTGGAGATAAGAGGAGCTAAGATTGAAACCAAGAACCACCTGCTCAGCAAAAGTGAGTATAATACTTTTGTGGGGGCAGGGAGAGGGAAAGATGTTTAATGAAATAGAGAACTTTCAAGAATTTTTTAATGAAAAGACCAGAGCTGAATAGAATAATTGACTTTCAAATACAAGAATCAAGAGAAGCATGAATAGGTAAACAGGTAAGAGAAATCATAAGAAACTTATTAAAGTTGAACTGTTTACATTTCTACATGGAAAGATGATATTTGTAACTCATGAGACCTTTCTCAGTATTGGGTTAATTGGAGGGGAGAGAGAAAGAGAGAGAGAGAGAGAGAGAGAGTATAGAGTGAATTGAATATGAAGGGATAATATCTAAAAAAATAAATAAATTAAGGAGTGAAAGACGAATATATTGGAAGAAGGAGAAAGAAAGAGATTGAATGGGATAAATTATCTCACATAAAAGAGTCAAGAAAAAGATTCCACAATGAAAGGAAAGAGGGAGGTGATGAGATGGAATAAAAGAATGCTACTCTCAGTGGAAAGGAGGAAAATAACATACACACTCAAATGGGTATCTTGCCCTACAGGAAAGTAAGAGGGAAGAAAAGAGGGAGGGAGATGATAGAAATGAGGACAGATTGGGGGAGGGGGCAGTCAGAAATAACCACTTTTGAAAAGGAGAAAATAGAATGAGCAAAGGGAAATATAGTCTTTCACAACATGACTATTATGGAAGTGTTTTGCATAACTACACATGTATAACCTATATTGAACTGCTTGCCTTATCAATGAGGGTGGGTGGGGAAGAAAGAAGAGAGAGAATTTGTAACTCAAAGTTTTTTAAAAAATGTTAAAAATTGTTTTCTTATGCAATTGGGAAATAAGATATATAGGCAATAGAAATCAATCTTGCCCTACATGAAAGTAAGGGGGAAGGTGATGGAGTAGGGGAGGGGACAATAAAAGGGATGGCAGACTGGGTGGAGGGGTAATCAGACTGCATGCCATTTGAAGGTGGGGGAGGGGAGGGGAGAGATGGGGAGAAATTTTTTAACTCAAAATCTTGTACAAATGAATTTTGAAAACTAAAAATAAATATTCTTTTTTTAAAAAAAACGACCTCCTTCTTCCAGACTTACTACTTGTCTTCACATACCACTGTCTACTGGTGATTCCTTAGAATTCTTTTCCCAATGCAATTTCCAGTTTTTCTCTTTATGTGATGTCTAGTTCTGGAACATTTCATTTCAAACCAATTTTTAAACATTTGAAAAAGACAAGAAAACTACATTTTATTTTTAGCACAGTTTTTACAGTATAGTGAAGAAAAAAATGTAAGTGATCTTTCAGTGCAGTTTCAATCGACAAGAAGAAAGGTCATCAAAACAAACAAACAAAAAGGTTAATAAAGCAGAATCCTCAAGCTCTTTCTTTTCTCATTATATATGGAGTCACTGCTTTATAATCTAATCCAGACAAGAGACTTATGTGACCCTTAGTCCAATCTCTCACTAGTTTCTGCTAGCTACTAGTCCCACTCTAGGGCCATCCATGGGAGACTCAAAGGCATGCATGCCCTCAGGCCAGTATCAGAGTAAATTAAGGTGAGGGAGGGATAGGAAAGAGAATTTATAGGACTTGCTACTGATCTCTCATTCAAATAAATAAAAGATTAGGGTTTTCCATCAAAACGTCTAGCATATCTGTTGTGAGGATGATGAGGAAATGTTTTTCAAACATTTTGAAAACTTACTATATACACAAGACACTATGCTAGGGAGATACAAAGTAGTAGCTTCCGAGACAGTTACAAAACCAAAATTCATAATAAACCTATTTCATCAGCAGAGACATAGAATTTCCATATCTCTGACAGCGAGTACAGTGCCTCATAATGAATTAATGTGTAATGGTTAACAGTTAATGATTAAGCATGCCTTACATTTGAGGACCACTCTTACAATCGACATGTGAGAAAACATAGTAACCAACATTATAGCATTTATAGAGTGCTTTAAGGTATACAAAATGCTTTACAAATGTTATCTCATTTTCTCTTCACAACAAGGAAGGTGCTATTATTATTTTACAAGTAAAGAAACTAAAATAGAAGTTAAGTGATCTGTCCAAGGTCAATCAGCTCCTTGGATTCCAAATCCAGTCATTTTCCTGTATGCTACACAGTCTGGATATGGTTACTATTATTAAAGTATATTTCTAACAGCATCATTATTTTCCTTTATTGAACTACATCTGAGTTGCTTGTTTTAGGTAACTTTTAAAGCCTGTCCCAGCTTTAAATCTTATTTATTATCCTGTTATGCTATGATTAATCACCATGTTTATATAAAATGTCAAGAGCTATAATAGCACAAAGCTGTTGCAGTTAATCCAACACCTAGGGCTACATAGATGAATGCACAGAGAAAGATATATTACTTATATGATGTACTTTGAGGAATATCAAGAACTTAATTTTCCCTTCCCAAAACACCCCAACCAGAAGCCTTGCACCACTGAACTTTTCAACCTTGTTAAGAATCAAGGTTGTAAGGGAGTCATTTCTAACCAAGTATTAAACTTTCAGTGTGAATATTTGCACCTTGGAAATGGGCAAACCTTGCAAATAAGGGCTTGATTCATTGTTTTGCTGATTGCAAAGTCTTAGGAAAGTGATGAAGAAAATGTTAATAAAAAAGAGTAAATTTTAAAATGTTTTCAATATTTCTTTTCTTGATTAAAATTTTGTCTACATGTCACACTTTCAGGAATTGCTCTCCATTGAAATGTGCAAATCCCCAAGGATTTGTCCCTATTAAGACAGTATCAGTCATGAAGAATCCATCATGAACTAACTGGTCAATCAATTCTCTATAACTTTTCAGTAGACTGGCAGGGAGGCAGGATATCATAAAAGGGTATTGAGCTTCCAATGAAAAGATTTAGGTTTAATTTCACTTCTGTGAGTCAATGACTATATGGGCTCTCTGAGAAGATGGTTCACTTCCATTACCATTAGTTTAATCATTGTATTCAAGTTAATTAAATCAATTAATTTATGCATGGCCCTACTGGTACAAAGACAGAGAAGAACCATATTTTGTCCTTAAGGAGTTTCCTTTCTATTGAAAAGATCAGGGATGAATTCAAGGAGGATGATGGGTCTGAGTTGAGCCTTGAAGAAGGATAGAGATTTTGGAAAGCAGATACTGAGTGGAAGGCTACTTCAGGTAATGGGAGAATGCTTGTGAAAATGTGAAAATGTCCAGAGGCAAGACTTACAATTTGAGTCTTAAAAAGTTTTCCTGGAATGTAAAATAAGACTAAAAAGGTAAATTAGAGCCAGATTACAGAAGGCTTTGCATAGTAGGCTAAGGAGTCTGTCTTTTATCTTAGAGTCAGTAAGCAGACAGGGAAGGTTTCTGAACAGTAAAGTGATACAGTGAGACTTCTACTTTTAACAAGTTTATTTTGGTAACTCTTTGGAGGCTGGATTAGGTTAGGGAATGATTGAAAACAACATTACCATGATGCCTAAAATTTCTCATCTTACTTCTAAAGTCCTCATCACTAATTAATATGAATACCTCTGGAACAGATAGGACATTAAATCTTTTTGTCACTAACTCTATAATATGAATTAGCCTATCTAGTTATTTCCCATTTGAAAGATGCGGAGAGCAAGAATCTTCTGTGATAGAGAAGCGAGTATTTTCTGTCATAAAAAAGTTTTAATGGGGGAAAGAGAAAGAGAAAAATTCAGAGAGAGAGAGAGAGAGACCAAGAGAGATAGAGAGAGAAAGAGAGAGGGACAGAGAAGTCTAAAACATATACTATGTCTCACTTGTATGGACATGCTTGCAGACAAAGTTACTCAATCTCTCCCTGCCTCAGTTTCTTCATCTGTAAATTGGGGATAGTCATAATACCCCCACAAGGTTGTTATTAGGATAAGATGAAATAATATTTGTAAATTGCTTTTCAAAGCTTAAAACACCAAATATACACGAGTGTTAATTATTTCTATTAGTAAGAGAAGGAGAAATAGTTGTTGTGCTCATCCTTCATTGCCAAAGAAGACCATGCCATCAGAGAAGTGATGGCATGACTTGCACTTGACTTTGTTTTGAGGGAGGGAAGGCTGTGCAAGTCACCAGTCTCACTTCTCCTCCAGAGCCATCTGAATCCAGTGACCAGATCTTCATCAGGATGACTGGAGATGACCCAGGATGCAATGAGAGACCTAGGTCCCTTCAGACTAAAGTCTATGCAGATACTCACTTAGGGTGAGGTAATGCCTATTCATTGAATAGGCCTGTTTAAGAAGTAGCCAGGTCCCTCCTGGCTTAAGAGTGATTATCAACACCAACTGTTGCTGTTTCCTTCCCAACCTGATGTCTTTCTTTTTCTTTGCCTCATGAATAAGATATATCTTCAGGGAAAAAGTATGCATCACTTAACTATTGTGGAAGTCACTAGGACATAAAGAAAAGAAAATGCAAGAGATGCTGTGGATGTAGACATGAAAGAACTCAACTGATGAGCAGATAGAGTAGGAATAAGTGAAAGATTCTCTCAAAATTATATTATCTTTATTATTTATTATAAATCTTTGGATTTAGAGTTGTTAGGGACCTGAATAGTCGACTAACTACTCCAATTCTTCAATTTTGCAATAGAGGAAACCAGTGTCCGAGGAAGGGTAATGAATTAGTCAAAATGACAAAGCTAGTAAGTTGCAGAGGTAGAATTCAAATTCAAGTTAACTTGTTTCAAGTAATTTTTCCTGCACTATGGCAGCTTTCCAGTAGGCTGTTTGCCCAGATGTGGGAGCTTTCATTTTATCTATATCATGTTTTTCTATTAAAAAAAATAATAAAATAATGTAATGGGCATACTACCTGTGTTACATGTCCACTTCACTTGCTGGTTTTAAGCTTTCAGCACTAAAAAAAATATTTTCTAGTAGACTCTCATTCTTTTGTCTGAGTAATCAATTATTTGATTTGTTTGGTCTTTCAAACATGTTAGCCTAAGGTACTAATGGACTATAGTCTATTTATTTTACGTAGCTGTTAACTTCTAGCATTGGAGTCCACTCTGTTGCTCATTAGTTAAATTCACAATAATGCCAGAAAACATTTAACTTGAGCCAAGATGGCAAACTGGGTCCAGATGTCCTTTGAGTTGGGATATTAAGTCAACTGTTTGTACAAATGGCATCCAGGAAATGTAGTCTGTTTCTGAAGGGAACCTTATTTTTATCTTTACCTACCATTTCTTTTGTACACCCATCAAAGGTCTTCCATGAGGCACCATCAAATCAGCCCCAAGATGAGTGTGAAATATAGCTTGCTCATGTTTTTATTTTTTCTTTTTAATGTCAGTATATTCATAAAGTCTCTAAATTTCTCTCTTACCTATGAACAAAAGAAAATGCAAAAATTCAAGACTTCATCAGAGGACCCAGGTGACTTAAAAAGAATACTAGGGTTTCTATATTCTCCTTTCCAGGTTTCAAAAGTCATTTCCCTTTGCCAAGACCTAATGACTGTAATTTAAATATTAAAATGCTTCAGTGTGAAATGAAGCTTTCCAAGTGGAGCATGGCGATGGAAAAGTGGTATGAGCATCTTTTTAAAGATCTTTATAACTTAAATCCTCCTCCAACTTCCCTTTCTAGTTTTCTTTTATGCTATACTGCCTTCTCCAAACCCCACCACTCACAAACACTCAGACACTGGCCTCCTTGATGTCCTTCAAGGCACTCTATCTCCTGACATTTTTTCTATGATCTCCATTCTCGTTTCTACCTCGTGGTTTCCCTGGCTACCTTCAGGGTCCCAGCTAAAATGCCACCTGCTACAGGAAGACTTTCCCAATTCCCCTCATGCCTTTCCTCTGTTAATTATTTTTTATTCATCCTCTGTTTATCTTGTTTGTACATATTTGTTCATATTTCATTTGCTTTTTGTGTCTCCCATTAAATTATGAGCTCCTGGAAAGTAAAGACTGATTTTTGCTTCTTTTTTTGTATCCTCAGTGCCTAGCATATGGTAGGTGCTTAATAAATGCTTGATTGAATGACTAACTACAACTTACTGTGTCATAAGAAATAATAAATAGTAAAGAATAAAAGAAACTTGGAAAGACTTGTAGTAACTGATACAATCAGAAGTCAGAAACCCTCACTCCCTCCCAAAAGGAGACAGTGATCATAGAAATGTAAACCAAAGTAATGGTAACAGCCAAGAGAACACTCATCAATGAAATGTCCAATATTTACTCCAGCAGCTATGAAGTCTAGCTTCTTTATTTTAGCACAGAGCTGATGATCCATAGATGTAGAAAGAGTTATATGTGGTTAGATATAGACAATTGTTTGATCTGTTTGTTTATAACTACTTCAGAGTTGTAAAGGAGGTTTCTTTTATTGTAGGCAAAGAAGCAAGTCATAGTTCTTGGGAAATAATATCAATGCAAAAGTACAAGTAAATTGTTTATTACAAAGGTCTGTTTCATAATATTTTGTTGAATTATTTTTATTTAATCAACAAGTATAGAATACATGTACACATGTGTATATATACATATATATATATATATATATGTATATATATGTAGATATGCATGTATATGTTTTATACCGGTTACCCTCATCTATCATAAGCAGAAGGGTAGGAACCACTTACAGGCCTGATTCCAAGTTCTCACCACTATATAGGTTTTAACCTTCTCTTTTTTTTTCTGACATGAGTTGGTATCCCCATTGTTCAGTAAACTTGTGCTCCTGTTCTTTGTGACTCATCATATTTGTGAAGGGTATAAGCCATGAACCAGATCAGTTTTAGCTCTATCCAAGCTCAGAACTACATAGAGATTCACAAGTCTCAGCCTCCTCTACTATCAGGGATTATGAACATTTGCCATGGTGTCTGACTAAATACAATTTAAAAGCAAGGGAATTTAAAATTTCCTCAAACAAATTTTTTCGACAAGCATCGACTTTTATCTCATACAATCCAGCCCTGAGTAGAACCTCTTCTCCCTATACAATACAACAGACAAGTGACCACCAGCCTTTGCTAAAGGAATTATGTAGCTCAGTGGCTAGAGTGCTAGAATGAAATCAAGAAGATATGAACTTGAATCCTGCCCCCAAATTAATAGCTAATGATGTCTACCACAGGATTGCCATGAGAACCCAATAAGATAACAAAAGCAAAGTGTTTTGTAAACCTCAAAGAACTATATGAGTTGGTAGCTGCTTGATCTTCTAATTCCCATAATGATATTGATGCTACTACTATTACCATCTACACAACATCTGTAAATAATGTTGATAGTCATAGTATTATTATTAATTATTGTAACTCCAGGTATGGAAATCTCATGACCTATGGAAGAAGCTTAATCCCTTCTTTACTTCCTTCTTTCCTCCTTTCTTTCCTTCCTTCCATCTCTTTGCATGTAGGCATATTAAAAATCACTTAAAACAAACCAAAAAAAAAGAAACAACCAAAAAAACCCCAAGCAAACAAACAAACAACAAAGAACATGAGTATGGGGGGAGGGGGGTGATGGGGAAGGGCAAAAGAGATATAACAAGGGAACTAATCCAAGAAGTGAAGGATGGAGAGGTGGTAGTATTCTAATGTCTCAGATCTATAGCCTTTTATAGATTCAAAAATATGGACTGAAAAATTTTATACATTTTGACATGTTTCACTGATTGGACACAAATAGATATCCTTTGCAAATCTAAAAGTCTATCATGGTCCAAAACTTGCATATTATGGAGATTTTAGCAACTGCCAACAGCTTCCTCAAGGTATGGTGAAAGGTTAAAAGGTACTTGCCAATTTCATATGCCAATTACCTTACAGACATATATACAGACACATATATTCCCTTATACTAGTTTTAGATCTTTCTTCAGAGAGAACATAGTTATATATGAAACGTACTCCAAAGAGTCAAATTGCATTGAATATCGGAACATTCAAAATACTTTTAAGTTAAGGATAAGATTTGTCATTGTGATAGCATTATAGTAACCATAAATACTAATCTATAATTTTAAGGATGTGAATACTAAAACGATAATTATCCAGCACAAAGAATTTTTAGTATATATATATATGCATATATATTAATTATGTTAAAATAAAGAGCATTGATTTCAAAGATATAGAAACGTAAAAGCTGTTAGAAAGGAAAACACAAACACAGAGCATAGAACCTTTTAACTGAACCCTGCTGTTTCTTGGGATAGCAGCCCATATGGTCCTCCACCATATAGCACCACAACATAAGGCGATATTACATACCCTGAGGATCCTTAACAAATAGGTTGCAATGGTGTTGTGAGGATGGTGCGCACATTATTTTTCTTTTTATCTGTCAGCCGGATTAAGTCATTTATGGAAATATAAATCTTTTTTTCAAGTAGTGCTATAAAAACTACCAGTTTTTAATTAGAGTTTTCCTCTATGAAGTCCTAAGACTTTCCCTAAGGAAGGAAAATATCACAAAATATCACTTTTCAATGTGATTGCATCTTGAGGACTTGACCTGGCATGTCCTAATACCATGTCTCCATCCCAAAATAGAAAATAAAGACAAGAGTTAAGCCAATGCCAAAGAGATGAATCAGAAATGAATGGATTTGTACATAAAACGTTTCCTTGCACAATTAGTAAAAGAGGAAAGCAGAATTAAGACTATTAAAATGTGCTTCTTGTTAGAATAAATTTGAGCATACATAACAGATCAGAGCTAAGTCAGAACAGTCAGATAGGAAGCCTTCAGTTTTTTCATTTGTAAAGTGATAGATCAGTATTGTTAAATTATGTTAATACTTTAATGTTATGCTGTGTTATGTATAATTTATAACTCTGATGCCAAAATACATTAATGCATACCTCTCGATTAGATTGTTTCTAAGCTAAGAAACTTATAGAGGCTATTGTAACCATTATTTAATTTACTAAACCTACTAATGCAATGTTAAGTTTCACACTAGAAAGAGAAGGCCAACTGAAGCATCAGAATGCTTTGCCATCAGGAATGTACCTAGCTTCATGGTACCATTAATGTTCCCATGGATCATGTTAGCAAAAACCAGAGTAGGAATACATTAACATAAATAGATTATTACACTTGATTAAGACATTTCCTCACACGTCTTGCTTTCTCAAAGCATTAGAAATGTGTCTGTGCCCCTCCCTCATCTATGTGTTTGAGGCAACTGTGTAAGAGGGGTTACAATGAGAGTTAACAGATTTAAATCAGATGTGCCTCTGGATTTTCAAATTATGACTTTGGAGGCATTAATTATGATGGGGTTTTATACTTGATGAGCATTCTTATTTTATCACTAATTCCACATTAATCATTAATCTTTTATGAAAAAAGTCAACATTAGAAAAATATAGCAATGAGTGTTCCTTCTTAACTAAAAATGACAACAAAACACTCCAGAAATTAATTCAGCACATTGTAAATTATAAGCTAAGCCTCTAATAGAATTAAATGAAGACCAAGTAAAGTAACATAATTTACGACATCCCATAGTGCAGCAAATCTATATCAAAGATAATGAGAAGATGTGTAATACATTGCAATCATAGAACTGAGAGTAGTTCATGAATGATAAATCCCAGGTCTAGCTAGTTTTACAACATGGATGAGGAAGTGTGAAATAAGCTTCTTCAAAGAATGGAAAGCTTGAAAGACAAATGTACAGAGTTCGCTATCATTTATCTTTCCTCTAAACAAGAGTAAAATGATAATTAATATTTCCTATTGGCTCTAATGTTTGCAAAAGGCATTGTATTTATTTTCACAATTGATGATTGCAAAATGCATAAAGATAACTTTAACTCATTGATTATCTCAAGCTAAAATTTCAGGAAAGGGCCAGCTATGTTTTTGTTCGTTGTAAACGAGACGTCACTTTAGGGTCCTAGTGTCGTTGATGCTTACGGTTTAAAAAACAAAAACAAAAACAGAAAACCAAAATGAACTTAGCTTCTTAGCTCAGAATTGGATTTCATCTACCATTTTGTCAGAAATACATGATGCATTTAGTTAGAATTAATCAAGTCAATGACCATCAACTAGAAATAATTCTATGCAATATCTTGGGGCTAGAGATTTATATGAAATAAAAATATTGCATATTAAGGTAGCATTCTAAGATTTGAAAAGCACTTTACTTTTATTATCTAATTTGATCTAATACCAATGGAGCTTTTGACTAAGGCTGAAGTTTTCTTTTACTATTAGCACAAACATATGACAATTAAGTTACCATCATTGCTAACATCTTATATTCCATGGTCCTTCTCCTTTTCCTCCTCTTCACTCTTCTAAACAGCATGATTTTATGATATTAGTGTTCTATACTTACAGTCAGAAGGGACTTTAGCAGTAAAGTGGTCCAACTCCTTCATTTTATAAGTGGGAAAACTGAGGCCCAGAAAGGTTATGTTTTTCTCAAACATCATCTACTAAACATTTACATAGATCTTTTTTCTTAATTTGGGGAAAACAAAACAAAATGAAGCAAAAAAAAAAACCCTTGGTTTATATCATTGTCTTTGACCTATATGAAAAGTAGTGAAAGATTGTAGAGATAATCTTTCCCAACAACTTCCATTTATTAATAGGTCATGAAGTGGTGACCTCTTTAAGTATTCAAGGGCTATGCCAGCAGATTAAAAGCACTTACTTCAATTCAAAGTGAAGAGACTTCAAGATGGGCCTACAGGCTATCTCTACATTTGTTATCTGAGGAATAGTTAATCCAAGTTGGGCTCACTCATCACTAGTTCATCAGCAATTTTATTTATTTTTGGCCATAACAAATCTGAAAAGTGTTTACTATTGTACATATTATTAGTGTGGGAGGAGGAGTATGTGTGAAGATGAAATTAGACCCATGAAGGATAAGAAATAAAAAAAAAAAACTACTGCATATACACTGACCTGAAAAAATCTAAATCATGCTAGAAAGGGGAGGTCATACTGAGAAGGCATTATGAAAATTCCCGTTTGTACAACATTTAATACTGATTTATTTAATAGTTTGTACAGTTTATATCATTTCATGTGATATTTAAATATAGAATATGACCAAAATTATTTAGGTTGCATATAACTAATACTATATTGTTTAACAAACATATTCATGTTTATCAGCCTATATATATATACATATATATGCATGTGTGTATATATGTGTGCATGTGTGCAATGATGTGAGTTTTCATATTTAACAACTAAAAGCACAGAATTACTTATAAGGATATATATGACATTAAAAATAATCTCTTAGGGAAAATAGCTGTGTTAAAGATTATAGCTATTTTACGTGAATAGCAAAACAAACTGAAAAGCAGTCACAATAATATTTAGCATTCATCTACACAAAGTCTTTTCCAAACACATGCTAATCTTCATAATTCACAATGCCAATACTCTTCTCCTCCATGAATCTAATATCCTCTCTGGTTCCTGGTAAATAACTTAACCTTTGTATACATGTGCACTTAAATGCACTTAACCTTTGGATACTATGGTGAAATGAGACATATGTGTTCTTTATCATTAAACCGACAGTCTAAAAAAGATACATATATATGCATACATTCATATGTAACATGTAAAATAGATATATAGAAGTAAAACTTCTCTATTAGGACTTCCAAGAGGGAAGAGAGACAGAGAGACAGAGAGAGACAGCGACAGAGAGAGAAGTAAAGGAGAAAAAAAAAGAATTTATTCATAAAGTGAATGAGGACTGAGGATTTAGAAGGGAGAGAAATGAAATTCCAGTGTAAGTTCTAGCTCCAAGGATAATGGAATGATGATGAATCTGATGATTGATAAGAAATAAGAAGGGGAAAAAGGAAGTAATTGGCATAAATGCTTAGCCACATAGTCTGATTCAGTTTCAGGTGATTCTGATGATTCTAAAGCTAAATCAGACCTTATCATATGCTCAGCTGCCTTCTGTCAGAGGAGCTAGGTAGTATGGTGGACAGAGCACCAGGCTTGGAATCAGGGAGACTATTCTTCATTTTTGCAATCTGGTCCTGGATCCTTACTAGCTGTGACCTTGGGCAAGTCACTTAACCCTGTTTTCTTCAGTTTCTTATCTGTAAAATGAACTGAAGAAGAAAATGGCAAACTCAAGTGGGGTCACAAAAAGTTGGACACAACTGAAATGACTGAAAAGCAACATTTTCCCTCAGTTCCATTGAAGGCAGAGGCAGTAATTAACAGTATCTGTGGTTTCCTAAAGTGTCATGTGAGACTCCCTGTAATTATGCCTACTTTTTTTTTCAAGAGCCAACATGGCAAAGTAAGCAATGTGTTGCTCTCACCCGCCGTTACGTATCTCAAAAGAAAAAAGCCCCAGAAAAATATCATCCTGGGAAAAGTCCTGGAAAGTCAGAGTCAGCAGAAAGACTGGGTTCAGAACTCTTTTATCCAGGGAAACTTGGGGGATTAAAAAGAAAGTCCCCTCTTAACGTTAATGGAAGGAGAGCAGTAGAGAACAAGAGGCATCCTGGCAAGCCATCAGCAAGCCCCTCCTCAGCAAACCAATGGAAGGTGTTGAGAACCAGGGAGATGTAGTATGCAAGTGCCAACACCAAAAAACCCCCCTCTCCATGTACCATATGTACCTTGCCACAGTCAGGGAAACTGGAAGACTCCAGCTTGGAGAAATACCATATGTGTTGGTGGACAGGTGTTCACCAGTAAATGAACCAACTTGTGCTCTAGCACAGCCCAGGTGGGGAGGCAATCTCTAGCAGGCAGACCACACACACACACATACAACCAGTGAGCTTCAGTGTATCCCCACTATAATGCACAGAAACTTCACCTGTCCTCCACATGCACCAGCTACTACCACTACAAGCTACAGCTCAGAACCAGGTAAGCTACCAGATCTCTCCTTAGAGGTACCAACACCTGAGAGCCCAGAACACAAAGCCAATGACCAGGGCCCTGGTCCCCAACACAAGAAGCTTGAGACAGTGCCCCCTGTGACCCAGAAACAGAGATCAATTCTAAAAGCCAAGAAAAAGGCAAACACTATAAGCAAAAACCAACAAAGGAAAACACTGACCATATATTATGGGGACAGAGAATATCAAAACAAAACAAAAATTCAGAAAAGCATAACATCTTCAGCCTCAAAGGGGAATATGAACTTGTCTGAATCCCAAAGAGCATTCTTGGAAGAGCTCAAAAGATATTTTAAAAGGCAAACAAGAGAGATAGAAGGAAAATGGTGGAAAGAAATGAAAGGTATCCAAAAGAAAGTAGATAGCTTGAGAAAAGAAGGACAAAATTTGATTGTAAAAAACAAGTCCATTAAAAATACAATTGGCAAAATGAGGGGAGGGGAGGGAGAGTACACTGAAGAAAACAACTCCTAAAAAGCACTATTGGCGAAATGGAAATCGAGGTATAAAAGCTAACTGAAGAAAACAATTTATTAAAATTTACAATTGAGCAAGTGGAGGCTAATGCCTCCATGAGACATCAAGAACCAGTCATTAAAATCAAAAGAATGTAAAATAGAAGAAATATTGTAGACAAATTCCAGAATTATCAAGTCAAGGAGAAAATACTGCAAGCAACAAGAAAGAAACAATTTAAATATTGTGGAACCACAGGCAAGAATATGCAGAATCTTACACTATCTACATTAAAAGATGAAAAGCTGGGAATATAATATTCCATAGAAAGTAGTTGGATTGCAACTGAGGATTAACTATCCAGCAAAATTGAGCATAATCTTTTGGGGGAGGAGATGGACATTCAATGAAATAGGGTATTTCCAAAACTTCTGGATGAAAAGACCAGAGATTAGTGGAAAATACAGGACTTAAGAAGGGTATAAAAAGGTGAACAGGAAAGAAAAAAACATTATTCAGGAAGGGCAAAATGTTTATATCCTCACATGAGAAAGATGATAGTTGTAACTCTCGAGAACTGTATCTTTACTACAACATTTAGAAGGGATATATATATGTATAAACAGAGGATGTGGATATAAGTTGACTTTGATGTGATGATGAAACATCTAATTAAGTGTAAATAAAATATTGTAATGGGAATAGAGGAAAGGCAGAAAAGGGTAAAATGCATCACATAAAGAAGGACAAAAATCTATTATAGTAAAGGGAAACAAGGGAGGGAAATAAGCATTGTTTAAACCTTACTCTCATCAGATTTGACTCAAAGATGGAGCAACATACTCAGCTAGATAAAGAAATCTGACTTGCCCAATATGTAGCAGGAATGGAAAGGAGAAAGAAAAAAAGAAGTGGTAGACAGAAAAAGGGAAGAAATGTAAAGGAAAAGGGGAAGAAAAAGGAGAGGGCTTATAGAAGGGAAGACAGAATGAGGAAAGCAGTAGTAAAAAGCAAAACTTTTTGAGGAGGAAAAAGGAGGAGAATTAAAGTACAAGTGTGGGGGGGTAGGGATAGGATGTATAGAAAGACATAAATATTAATCAAAACTGTGAATATGAATGGGTTGAACTCTCCCATAAAATGGAAGAGGATAGAAGAATGGACTAAAAACTGCAGTCCTACACTATGTGTTTACAAGAAACAGGTTTGAGGAAGAGAAATCATGCAGAGTAAAGATAAAAGGATGTAGGAGAATACATTGTGCTTCAACTGAAGTAACAAAAAAAAAAGAAAAGCAGGATAGCAATCCTGATCTCAGACAAAGAAAAAAAGCAAAAAAAAAATTGATTTAAAGAGATGAGGAAAGAAACTGCATCCTGCTAAAAGGCACCATAGATAATGAAGTAATGTCATTACTATTATATCATAAAGCAGCAATCATCAAAGCTACTTGATATTGACTAAGAAATAGAGTAGAGGATCAGTGAAATGGGTTAGGAACACAAGACGCAGTAGACAATAACTGTGGTAATCTACTGTTTAATAAAACCAAAGACTCTAGCTTCTGGGATAAGAACTCGTTAACTGACAAAAACTACTGGAAAAATAAAAAAAAAAGTATCACAGGAACTAGGTATAGACCAACATCTTACACTATCTACTGAGATAAAATCAAAATGAGTAAATGATTTAGATATAAAGACTGATACTATAAGCAAACTAGGAGAGCAAGGAATAGTTTACCTGTCAGATTTGTGGACAACAGATGAATTTATGACCAAACAAGTGATAGAGAATATTATAAAATGCAAAACAGACAGTTTTGATTATATTAACTTGAAACATTTTTGCACCAAGCCAATACAAAAATGATTAGAAGGGAAGAAGAAAACTGAGAAACATTTTTTTATAACCAGTGTCTGATAAAGGACTTATTTCTAAAACATAGAGAGAACTCAGTCAAATTTATAATATGTCAAACCCCAACTGATAAATTCTCAGATGAAGAAATTAAAGTTATTTATAGTCATCTAACTCTAAATAACTATTGATTAGAGAAATACAAATCAAAACAACTCCAAAGGTACCATATCACACCTATCAGATTGGATAACACAACAAAACAGGAAGATGATAGATGTTGGGGAAAATTTGTGAGTGGGGTATTTCCTATTTTAGGTAAAATATTGGACACTATTCTTCCGAAGATAATTTATAATTATAAGATTTTATGTTTTTCTTTAAATTGAGAATGGAAATAACAGATGCTGAAATGACTTCTTTGATCTATAATGTGAAATAATTTTAAAAACATTTAATAACCAGTATTTATTAAAATTCTCACATTGAGAAATG
>JAQQSK010004431.1:0-142500 GCA_028658325.1 Potorous gilbertii
AGGTGATGGTAGTGCCCTGATGTTCACAGTATCTATGGAAATCATGAATATGACAACACAATTCTGAATCGCAAAGTACAGTAGACTCTCCATACAGGAGACAGAAGAAAAATATTTATTCAAACACCAGAAAGCCAAATCCCAACACCAGAAAGCCAAATCCATCACAGCAACAAAGAAATCTACACACAATAACAATGCATGGGACAGTAATAGCCCCAAGCTTTCCCTATGTTAGGGTTCCTACAAACCAGTTCCCTTAAACAAGATCACAAACAAGCTCCCAATCACAGTTGCTGCCTTTCACAGCTCTGATTGCTCTCTGACTAACTTCCTCTCTAACTCTACCTCTACCCATCTTGAACTTCCTACTCCACCCTTTCCTGTTCCATGTGACTTAAGCAGGTCAGATGAGCATATTAATGGATAGGAAAGATCTTCCCATTAAGAAGCAGAGTTACCTTAACAAGAAGCAAAAATACATTATCAATACAGTAGCTTAAAAGATAGAGCCTTGAGTTGGGGTAGGAAGTATTTGAGTTCACATCAAACTTCAGACCCTTGTTGGGTTTGTAACTCTAATCAAGTCATTTCACCTTTCTGTGCTGTGGTTTTCACAAATAGTGCCTCCCTGTTAGAGTTGATGTGAAATTACTATAAGATAATATGTGCAAAGTTCTTTGTCCTATATAAACGGTAGTTGCTGTTATTGTTTCCCTATAGTTCTCACTATATGATTTCTTTTTCTTCGGCTTGGATATGCTAGTCATATTTGTACCACAAAAACGAGTTTAGTGGTATACTTTCTGCCTCTTTGTTTTAAATATGTTTCTTGTATGTAGCAAATTGTTGTGTTTTGTTTCTCTATATGATCCTATGGTCTTACTTTATTTTAATGGGAGAATTTGATTTAGTCACATTTAGGGACATAATTGTTAATTTTGTGCTTTCTTCTAACTATTTATCGTATACAACATAACTATTCATATACACACTTGGGGGCTCTATCTTGTTGTTTGCTTTTTTATGACATATATCCCTAAATGTGACTAAGTCAAATTCTCCCATTAAAATAAAGTAAGACTATAGGATCATATAGAGAAACAAAGCAGTTCAAATTGATTTGAGAGAGTCAATTTTATAATTTTTATGGTCTTATTTTTTTTTCTCTTTTCTGGGCATTTTCTCAGCCAGTTACTTCACTTCTGAGATTCCTATCCACACCCACCTCACCTACAGATCTGCCCAGCTAGTGCTTGGGGTCTGAGATTCAAATGCTGCTCCCCAGCCTCAGGACTTTCAACAGGGGCAGGGCTGCTATTCAGTGTGAGATTAAGTTCAGCAGCTCAGGTGGGGGCAAGGCCGCCACCAGGGGCTCAGTTCCCTCAGGGAGTTTATGTGGAGACCTTCAATAATAGATCTGAACTCCTGCCTGCTTTGGGAGCTCCTGTCTGCTGCTGCCTCCTGAGGGAGCCTGAGTTATGGAGATACCCTGCACCCCTCATCAGTCAGCCAAAAAAACTCTCTCACTATCTTTTGCCCCTGTGGGCAGAGGGACCTGCGTAGCTGCTGGAGATTCTGTCCCTGAAGCATGATCAGATCTGCTCCTCTCAGTGTAGCGTGGCCATGGCAGGGCTGAGCTCTGTTCCAGGTCGGTGTGTGACAGACATCTGGTGTCAGTCCCTCAGGTCTCTCTGGAACAGAAATCTCCTCCGCTCCATTGCTGTGTAACTTCCACTGATCCAGAATTTGTTGGGAGTTCTTCTTTATAGGCATTTTATGGGCTGTGGATTAGGAGCTAGCATATGTGTGTCTTTCTACTCCACCATCTTGGCTCCTACCCCCAATTGTATAATTTTTGATATGAGTATTTACATCCCAGAAATTGGAAAACGTTATGAACAAATGCATTCTGAAAAAACGTATCCATGACATATTTTTAATATTTTAAATTCCAATAATTTCTCCATCTTCTTCTTGAGACTGGACAATCAACTAAACAAAGAATTAAGCACTTAATTTTAGTATTTGCTGGCTGCTGAAATAGAAATTCTCATACTGGGAACTTACCAATAGACCCTTGAGCTGGATACAAACAGTATATCCTTGCTATTAGATGTCCATGTTATCTTTCCTTGACCTAATATAAGTTCTTTGAATATAAGGACAATTTCATTTGTTTTACTTTATTTTGTATTTTTAGTTCTTAGCATGGTATTCAATACATAGCCGGTGTTAAAGAAATGTTTTCTTAAGAAATCTTTATTGATTAATTGATTCAATTTTTACCTTCTGGAGTCAGTTTGTTTTTGCTCATAATGAAACTGGGACTTACATGATTTGCCTAAGGTACTTAGTGTCAGCTACTGGACTCCAATCCAAAATTTTTAACTCCAAGTTCAGTTCTTATTCATACCATGATGTTTTTACTTATAAATAAAACTTATGAATAAAGTACACATTGAGGGAACTCTTTAAATAGGGAAGTAGAAGGTCCACCATAGGAGTAATTAAGGGGATCTGAAATGTGAGGTGAAAAGCAATCATTCTCCTATATAAAATGATCCTAGTTATGTAAGGGGGCAGCTAGGTGATGCAGTGGATAGAGTGCCTGGCCTGAAGTCAGGAAGACTCATCTTCCCAAATTTAAATCTGACCTCAGACACTTACTGGCTGTGTGATCCTGGTCAAGTCACTTCATCTTACTTGCCACAGTTTCATCACATATAAAATGAACTAAAGAAAGAAATGGTAAACAACTCCAGTCCATCTTTGACAAGAAAATACCAAGTGAGTTCGCAACAAGTTAGACATGACTGAACAACAACAAAAAATTATATAAAACAGTTCTAGTTACACAAACGTGGGAGAGGTCTGCAGTGCATAGGTAGGGATTCAGTTGTTTAAAATGAAGCAAGATTGAATAACAGTAGATATAGTCTCTGGTTCTCCAATAACAAAATATTTTGCCAAATACTGGACCACCTTATCCTATTTCTTCCAGTGCAAAATTTATTATCTTCCTCTCACTGAGGTGAAGAACATTCTTGGTGGGATATTATGGAGAGGGACAAAAGAATGGGAGTGATTAGGAATGATATGGAATCTTAGAATACATAGAGCTAGTTTCCCCTCCTTTCCCAAAATGGGAGGAGTAGAGAGGGAGAGAAAGAACAGAGAGACAGAAGAAACTCTTACCAGTTCATTAAATGAATCTTCATGTTCTCATAAAATAAGACATGAACTTCTTTTGTATCACTACATTTAGGAGCAAAATGTGGAAATCTCCACCACAGGTCTAAGAGGGAGCTAAAATGTTGAATGGTACAGTACCTAGCTTCCCTGTGAAATGAAAGTTATATTATATGCTCCTTTTTCATCTGTTGCACGTCTCTGCCAGCTGTGGAGACATGCCAGATGCCATCATTCTTCAATCTTTACTGTTTACTGCAATTGCTAACCTCTTGTTGACAGTAATCATAAGCTGATGGAGGGGTCTACACAGGTGTTCCATGATAGTTGGCATTATTGTGATATAGTAAGTGACAGTTTTAGTGTTACATGCTGTAAGATGACACATCACAGAATAATATTTCAGATAATCCCAGGTCTTTCAGCAGTAACATAATTGGTATTCAACTAATAACATTTCCAGATGGTACATTGGGTAAAGTAGGGGCTTAAAAATGGAGGAAGATGAGTCTAAGACTGGGAAGTCCGAGTACAATATGAAAGGAAGAAAAGAAAATGATGCAGGGAAACCTATAGAAGTACAAAACTGTTTTCAAAACTACGTTTCCTAAAGACTGGCAATAGTGTGGCAGTAAGTACAAGGAAAATTGTTTAGAGTGGTAGAATACTTTCCACACTTTCGATAAAGTGCAGCCATATCTCAAAATATTTTACTCAGAATGTGTTTGTATAGGGCAGGGCTTTCTGTAAAAGAATACATTTTAGAGATGGGAAAAAGAAGACATTAAACTCCTTTAAAAAGTCAGATCTTTAGAAATGATATTCTGGAGGGCAGTACATCCTGAGTAATATCAAAGAACACGTTGTCATACTGAAGAGGAAAATCTTGGCTTGTAGCTAAGCAGGAGCCAATGGAGTTGCTACTACAAATAGCCCATTTGTCATTGTTGAATAGCATCTAATTTTACTAATGAAATTTTCCTTTACCTAAGGAGTCTCTAGTCTTCTGTATTCATTGACCAACTTGTCATTTCTTCCTGAAGATTCAGTATATTTACTGTAATAGAGGGCATGCCCTTTTAAAGTAGGGGGACCTTTAGTAATTACAGTGCTTCCTTGATAATCTAACATATGACACTTAAAAGATGCAGTTTCCAAACTTACAAGCAGATATTTAACAAGTAAATATGGTATGACACTTACATGCTGATATTTCATCCTTGAAAGATTCTTCATATTTGGGAAATTAAAAAGGGAGAAAAAATAGGTTATGTACCTAAGAATCTCTAGCAGCAATGTTTATTGTATTGGTCTTATAATGTATTTCTAATTTTTCACACTGACATACTCAAATGGTCTCTCTTAGAGAACAGTAGAACGTTTATTCACATGTTTGGTAGAAAGTTTCTGAAATCTTATATTTTGGCCTCTTTTCAAAGTCCAAATGATCTGATCATAGACATTAACTAAAGATTCCTTTTCAATTGAGAAAGTGAGATTCGCTCTTTATCTTTCACATGGCCAAGTGAACTGTGAATATTCAGGTTGTCTTGGTTTATTTTAGAAATATTTCTACAGTGAAGTCAATCTGGAGCAGAAGTCTCTTGGATATTTAGACTTCCTTTGCTTTTACTGCCACTTAAGAGTGATAATTTTAGATAAGGGGTTTTACTGTAGAGGTCAGAACAATTTACATATTTCTAATTCGTCTTCTCAATATCCCTGAGTGGTAGGTAGATAGAACGTTTCCAATTTCGCAAGTATGTGAACAATTTATCATTTTGTTGATAAGGCTCATAGTAGTTCTTTCAAGGGACCCAAAGCAGATCAACTTTCAAGGCAGGAATGGAAGTCAGGCACCCCCGTATTTCTGATCCTTTCACTGAAGCATATTCTAAATAGTATTTGCATTAAGTATCTTCCTTTGATTTAAAATCTATAATTACCACATTGACTATTTTGATTAGTTTTAGTTTTGTTTTTAAATCAAATCATCATAATATTTAGACAAACTGGTTGAGGTAAGACATTAGAAGAGGGCCGCTTTTTATATCTCCTTGTTGTAGTATTTTTTTTTTTGAGCCCATGCAGAAAGTATGTGGTCTGTTTTAAATTGTGCATAAAGGAGAATCAACAGAATTAGAATGAGGAATCATGTGCCCTGAACTCCTGGAAGAAATAATGCCAGCAGGATCTACTTGTCAAAGAAAGAGAATTGAGTGCATCATGTACTTCTTGTGGATTGATAAGGTATTTTAACATTAATAAAAGGAAAATAAAGCAGAATTTCTTCTATAACATAGAGAGTAAAATACACATACACACATATGTCTGTGCATTTATATATACATAGATACATATATAAATGCATATATACACATATACATACATGTGTGTATATGTATGCATATATAAGTATACACATAAATAAAGAGAGAGAAGAGATGATTCAACCAGCTCATTAGTAATGTCCCAGCACCCTAGGAGATGCTGGATCAGGATCAGATCAGTACAATCAAGAGATGGAGAGGACAACAGGATGGAAAGGTCTCTTGGCTCCTTTGGGAATTTTCACAATGAAGGTTAAACCCCTATGTGGAGTGGGTTTGATAGAGGATTAAGACTGATTGTAACCACCAACTGAATCCAAATCTATATAAAAAAAGACAGTGGAACTATGATGATTTGAAAGGTCTCTAGTTCATGACTCAAATTTAAATCTTTGGTTCTATAATATTTAAATATGTTCTCAAAGACATTAAAGATATGATGGAAAACCTACTAATCATATTTTCCTATGGCATGAAAGTAGGATGTGGGATGGCAAAATTAGAATTTCCAAATCTCCAATATTTTTCAAAAAATAAAAAAACTTAAATTTAAAAAAAGTTGTAAAATAAATTTCACAATCTAAAATCTCCCTAATGAAATATATTATTAAATACAATTTAGTATGTTTACAGTAAATGTGAAAAACTTTAGGAACAATAATGTAAGAATTAAAAAAGCAATAAAATTAAATAGTTGATTTTGATAACTTTAAGAGTAGTGGAGTGAAAAGAAAATCCATTACTTTATGCCAAAATAGTGATTCTCTATGTCATACTATGGAAAATATAAAACTAATCTAGCATTATTGTCATGGGGCTAGGTGTAAAAGGTACATAAGAAGCCACCTAGTGCAACTTAGTTGTATATAGATGGTGAAGTTAAGGTCAGGTGAGGTGAAGAGACTTTCCTAGGGTCACACAGGGAGTACATTGTTTTGATTTGAATCTAAATGCTGTGATTCAGTTTTAAAGATTAAGAAAAATGTATTACTATATAATAAAAGAAAAGTTGCTATACTATATAATAAGTTCTCCAGAGCTATATATATATATATGTATATATATATATATATATATATACATATATATATATATATATATCTCTATATAACAAGTTCTCCATAGCTATACATATATATATATATATAATAAAAGTTGCTATACTATATAATAAAAGAAAAGAATTAATAGAATGGTTGTGATGGAAACTTTTTATAATAAGTTCAAGGGAAGGGAAATATGTGTTTGAATATAATTATGGGAAAAAAATCCTCTATTCTGAAAAATACACCTGCAATAAATTACTTTATATAAATAAAAACAGTCCCATTTTAAAGTAATTTCTTTAAAAATCTTTGAAAATTATAAAACACATTACTTTCAAAATAATCATATTGGTGATTCTAAGACTGTGTTCCAAGGAGATCCTGAAGATAGGAAAAGGACGCACAGGTACAAAAATATTTACAGCAGTCCTTTTTATGGCGCCCAAAATTGGGAATCTAGGGGATGCCCATCAATTGAGGAATGGTCAAAAAAAGTTGTTCTGTATGAATGTAATGGAATACTGTTGTTCTATAAGAAATGATGAAGAGGAGGACTTCAGAAAAACCTGGAAAGTATTATATGAACTGAGACTGAGTGAAGTGAGCAGAACCAGGACAATATTGTACACAGTAAGAGCCACAGTGTCTGAGGACTGTATCTAATATAGTCAGACCTTAACAGCAATGCAAGGACCTAAAATATTTCCAAAGTACTCATGATGCAAAATACAATCCACATCCAGAGAAAGAACTATAGAGTCAGAACGAAGAATGAGGAACACTATTTTCTCTTTTGTTATGTTTGTTTTGATTTTTTCATGGTTTCTCCCATTCATTTTAATTCTTCTTTGTAAGATGATTAATATGGAAATGTGTTTAATAAGACTGTATGTGTAGAACCCATGTAAAATTTCATACCGTCTTGGGAGGCAGGGTAAAGAGAGATAATTTAAAACTTATGGAAGTGATTGATGAAAACTGAAAGCAAATAAATTTATGATTAAAAAAGAATGGTTCTCCTGATACTGTTTGTTTTATATCAGTTCATGTGATATCATTTCTTTCTCCTTCCTGGAATTTTTGTTGGGCTTGTGTCCCATTTAAATTTTTATTTGAGGCTTGGGTTTGTAGCTGTTATCACCATTTGGTTTCCTTTGTGTTTGTGTCTCAGTCTTTCCTGTCACCATAGTACTGTTTTATAGTCATGTTCTTTTGGATATTTTTGTTTGCTCATTTTTTTCACACTATTTCCTCACTGTGAACTTTATGTGAAAGTTGTCTTCTGCTCATCTGGAATTAAGATGACATAGTTCCAAACTTTAGGCTTTTTCATACTATAGTTTTCAGAGCCAGGTATTGGAGTCTGCAAGTTTTTGTTGCTCCCAATGTGGTGTGGATCAAGGAGAGATGCTGCCACTGCTTTCCTGATCTGTGCTCTGATATTTACCTGGTAAAGTCCCCTGTTCCCTTGCAGTCACAAGTTCTAGAGCTCTTTTGAGCCCTAGTATTGTAACCAAGTTCCTTGCTTCCTTATGACTGAGCACAGTGAGTCCTCTCTGCCCTAGAAGTGTGGCCCAGAATTATGGGGAAGAGACTCACCAGATAGCTCTAAGTTCCACATCCAGTGCCAGCTGAGGATCCCCTGTAATCTCTTTCTATTCCTTTCTTACCTTTGAACTAAAAGCACCTGATACTGCTGCAGCCACCTCCAAGCCCGCTGCTGGTGTCGCCTCTGCATTTGCTCCTAACCATTCCCTATTCAGTGCCACTGAACTATCTTGCCAAACCCCTAACTTGTCTTAGGCGGGGAATGCCTAACCATGGCCTTTTGTTTTCTCTTCCACTCCAAATTTCAAATTGAGGTATTATTTTAAATTTGTTTGATGAGAAATATTGAGTGAGTTCAGCTATATTGCAGCCTCCTCTACTCTGCCATCTTGGTTTCATCCCTCTCTTACACACATTAGACTCCACTTTTGCCTTGCTATATGGGTCTTTTATTTCTTACATTGAATTCCTTTTAACCCAAGTAAATAGGAATTTACTTCTATCTTTGCTCAACAATTACTTTTTTAAACAAAAATGATGCTATTGACTCATCAAAGCGTATTTTAGGCTGTTGATTTTTTTTCCCTTATAGTATTGATGAATTAAGGTTTAGACATTCCCTTGTGATCATCTCTTTTCAAATACCAGGACAAAGAGGATAGTCTCTCTCTCTCTCTCTCTCTCTCTCTCTCTCTCTCTCTCTCTCTCTCGATAGCTATGTACCTATGAAGCTATCAATTAACCTACCTACCAACTTAGTCTATCTGCCTTTTCATCTGTTTCTTAAACTTTCAGAGACAGTGTAAAATTACCATTGTATCTTGAATCAGGAAAAGCTGGCTGGAAAGTAAGATTTTGCTACTTACTGAAAAACCTTGTACAAATAATTTAAAATCTCTTGATTTCTCCTCCCTCATCTATAAAATGAGAGGTTGAGTTGACTTCTGAAGTCTTTTAAAGCTGTAAACATGATCTTTTTCTGTCTATCGAGTAAAAAGCTATCTGCCCCTTGACAAAAAGCTTGCATTTATATAACACTTGTTTGCAAAGCTCTTTAGAAATAGTATCTCATTTCATGCTTCCTACCAAACCTTGGAGGTAGCTGTTACTATTATTTATCCCTATTTCACAGATGAAGAAACTAAACTGGATGACCATTAAGTGGCTTACACAGAATCACAGAACTGTTATGCCAGAGGCTGGATTTCAATTCAAGTCTTCCTTATTCTAGGCCCAGTGTTTTACTCACTATACCATCTAACTGCCTCTATACACTCTCTTAATTCTTCCTTCAAGAACAAAATGATCTTAATTATTGCACAAACTTGTCATGTATTCCCAAGAATTAATGAGGAAGTGAAAATTTCTTCCTAATAGTATTCTGTCAGATCCCATATTGATGCTGTGATTTTGCTTTACACAAAGAATGTTCCTTCCTGTCTCATTGATTGAGCAGTATACACATACTCTCTGACCCTTGCTCCTGCCATGACTTACTTAATGATTTTGAAGTTACATATGCATCAGCAACATACAATGAGGGTCTGAGGGTCTGATGAGGCTTCTACTCCTATATCATTTCATGTTATTTATGTTTCATCTGGATGACTCTCAAAAATATATTTCAAAACCTCATTTTCAATGAAAATTTATTTGTGTTAACTTCCAAGTTATTTCCATCAACAAGTCATTTGATGAGAGAAGTTCACCAGGTTCTTTTCTTTTTTCATTTTTCTGTCGTACTAACTAAGAACTTCTAGTTTTTTTCAACTTTGTTCGGTGTACAAAGAAAGAGACCAAACACTAAGTCATTTAAAGATTTATACATCAATAAAGCTTCATCCACATATATTATTCAGGGCAGCACACTTAACCAAAACAAAATCTTATTTTTTGGTAAAAAATGATTTTATTTTATTTTTTTATTAGTCTGCTTTCGCTACACATAGATTTAGAACTGCAAAAGACCTTAAAGTTCAACCTTTTCATTTCACCAAGTAAAAGGACTAAAAAAAAAGAAAAGGAAGCCATAGCATGGCTACCTAGAAGATAGGGACTTTGAGTAAGTTATTTAAATAGCATAGATCTGACATGGAAAAGAAGTATGTGTTGAATTTAATTTTTTAAAAATGATTTTCTGAAAGTCTTTAGAAAAACATTGTTGAGGTCTGGGAGTTTTATTACAAAGTGAAGTTAGCAGCCTTCTTCAGAATCTTCAGCATGGCATAGCAAGTGTGAAAAAGCTCAGGATTGAGATGACTTCTGCAAAGAACATTAGCTCTAAATTGCTAATAAAAAAACAGATTTGAGAATTGAAAGGAATTCAAATTACTAGTCCATGCCTTATTATTTACTTAGAGGTATTGTGTAGGTTAGAGCAAAGGGCAAAAAAGAGGAGGAGAAGGACTACTCACATTAACATTTAACACAAGAGTATATTAAAAGTTTGAGGCATAATACCCACTGAGACTGGAAATTAGATGACCACTTGCTTGATCTAATCCAATAATGTAAAGAATGAAAGGCAATTGACAGAAACATGCAATTTTAATAAGTTGTCCAAGCTTATACAGTCTTTCCTATGAGTTGTTCAGAGGCAATTGCACTAGATGGATTCATACGTTGATATTCTTGCTGCAAATACTGGGGCACTACATAACATCTAATGTGATACTTTTTTATCTTCTCTTATCTGGGTCCCAATGTTTTCTTTCCCAATTCTTTTATGTTGGGAAAAAAAAGATATATCTGAAAATTTAGAAGAAGAATACAGGTAAATGTGGGGGAGAACATCAGGTAGGTGGTAGGTGGTGGAGTAGATAAAGACTACTGGACTTGGAATCATCTTCATCAATTCAAATCTGGTACCAGATCTTGTGACCTATGTGATGCTGGGTAATCCTCTTCACCCTGTTTTCCTCAGTTTCTCATCTGTAAAATGAGCTGAAGAAGAACTATCAAGCAGCTTCAGTATCATTGCCAAGAAATACACAAATTGGGTAACAAACAGTCAAAGATGATGGAAATAACTCAATAACACAAAATGTGCATGTAATTTTTCTTTACTGTTGTTTCTTTCAGTCATGTCTGACTCTTTATGGCCCCATTTGGGGTTTTATTGGCAAAGATACTAGAATGGTTTGCCATTTCCTTCTCTAGCTCGTTTTACAGATGCAGAATTGAAGAAAAAAGGGTTAAGTGACTTGCCCAGAGGTAGACTAGAAAGAATTTGAGGGGTCTATTTGTGTGTGTTTGTGTGTGTGTGTGTATACAATTATCTCTTCCACATCATGACTTTCTCCATCATGTTTTCCATATATCAAGCATTGGAATAAGAAATTGAATGAGAATTTGGTGGGAGTTTGCACAAGCTGCAGATGACATGCAGAGGCCATCAGACAACACAGGAAAAGTTTAGAAACTCAGAAATACATAAAATATATGAATAGCATTGTACATCAACCCAAATTTTATAGTAAGTTACTGTAAACACTCCATAAAGGAACAAAAAAAATCAGACTTCTGCTTTGGTATGAAGTGAAGGCAACAATAGTTTACACAGATTTTCCAGGTCATGGTCGGGTGGGGATATGGAGGGGTGAGGGTACATGCTCTTGCACTGTGGAAGGGATAATTGTTCACATATATAACATGAGTTTGTATGTGTTTGTATGTATGTGTGTGTATGTATATGTTCTAGATTCATGTGTGCACATGCATACATAAATACCTTTCATATACTATGTACATGTAGCATATTTATAATCTGGGAAAGAATGTGGGAAAACTATATCAGTTTCTAAATTCTATATATCTACAATTTTACATACAGATTAAAAGAGAAACAGGTATAGAGACAAAGATAAAGACAGTGAAAGAGAGAAGATCAGGTAGGTTAAGAAATCTTCTACTAGATACATTCACATTGGATTTGTGTTACATAGTAGTCACTTGACCTAGAAGGAAGCTTGTTTTGATGTGGGTGATACTTTATATTGCTACTAATAAACAAGGGTCATTATTCACAGTGTGTATAGGCAGAAAGAAATGTCTATCATCTGAATGATAGTTACCGTATTTCAATGCATAAGCATCACAGATTTTATGCCATTTTCTTTTTTGCAAAAAAGTGGGGTGAGATCATTATGTGAAGCTTTTTTCTAATTGTTCTGATATCACTTAGAAGTCACTTATTACGGAACTGTCTTTGGTGCAAGAAGAGGATGCATGGAATACTAAAGAATACATGCTAAAATTGAATTTTGATAGTGTACTTGTGTTGAGCATAGTTTCACCATGCAAGAGATAAATGGGTATCCATATGCCACTGGTGAACATATGGATGCTCTGTTTACCCTTTAAGCCGTATGAATAACAGATTTATACCATGCAATGACTATGTGATGAAATATTATGAACCAAATTTTGGACTGAAAAAAAATAGAGTGTGATAATTATGCTGTGGTGATGATTATTCAGTGAAATACTATCGATTGGTGAATCTTTGTATCCTTTCTTTGACCCCATGTTAAATTAAGATATATTCCCAAGTTACTCTTGGAGTTGCTATATTGACTATCTTTGGCTTTACATAAGAGAGAAATTCCATCTTCCTTGCAAGTGACATGTATTTATGTTTTAAAAAATCACATCAACTTGACTCAGACATATCCCCATCTTTGAAGACATTCTGAAGTGCTTCATAAACAATGTTATGTTAAATATTGTATTTGAAAAGTGAAAATTGGTTTTCATAAACAATTCAATTAAAGTATCATTCCACCAGTAAAGACTGAAATCTTAAAAATTAAAGCACCAAAAAGGAAAAAAGAATGGTAAAACTTATTATCACTCCAAGTTGTAAAGGGTGAAGTACAGATGGGAATTGGTGTCAAGTACCCATATAAATTCTTCCCTGATAAAATATGTATATTGAGGATCTCATATCTCATAGTTCATGGTCCTCAAATAGCTGAGAACCCCATAGAATTAGAGCAATTGGCAGGAATGAGCTTTCTTTAAATCTTCCCAGTTATTAGTCTGCTTTACATGCTCTATATGATAACTAAATTGTCTGACTTGACTTTTTTTCTAATTCATTACACTCCATATCTCATTTTCCATGTCTTTGCTATTGCTGTGCTCTTACCCATGTTGATAATGTTTATTTTCCTCATTTGGCCCTCATGGAATCTCAGAATTCATGCAGAATTCATCTTAAGCAATTTTATACAAATCTTCAGTTTACTTTGTGTTTGCTTGTTTGTGTTTTGAACATGTGCATATGTATATATGCAAATACATATGTGTGTATACCTGTACATATAGATTACAAATATACAAATTCACATATACATACATATTCATGTGGATACATGTGTATATACACATACACTTTTCCTTTCTTATAAGAATGCAAATTCCTTTAGATCTGAGACATTTATGCAACTACTTTGTATCAATGTGCATTTTTTATCACTACTACTTAGCACAGTACCTGGTTTCATAAATACTTGTTGACTGATTGGGACACAAAGAGAGACAGAGGTTCACCATGGATAGAGTGTAGGATCTGGAGTCAGCAGGTGAGTTAAAATCCTGCCTCAGATATGTATTAGCTGTGTGATCTAGGAAGACACCGAATTTCTGTGTCAGTTTCTGAATCTCTATAATGAGGGTGATAATAGCCCCTACCGTATAAAGTTACTCTGAGAATCAAATGAGTACATGTACACACACATATGTATAACCTTAGGAGCAGAATAACTTTTGAAAAGAATTTTAGTTCCAAATTACCAATAATACAAACATACACATAAACACACATGCATATATGTATGTATATATAATATGTGTGCATATAAATATATTCATATATAGATATGTACACACATATGTATATTTTGCTAATGAAGCACTATATAAATGACAGCCATTATTAATATTACCATGAATACCCTTCCCACACTCTGCTGTTATTGTTGTACTGGATTATTCATTCAATTGACAATTTGCCTCCAGTTGTGGAATGCCAAAAATTTTAGTCTGTTCTTTCATACATTTATTCATTATCAGTCAACAAAGATTTATTAAACACTTACTAAATATCAGACACTCTGTCCTCTGATAGCACTTTTTTAACCTGTTGGAGCTGATTCACTTCATGAGCCTTCCTGTACTAACTGATCCTAGAGTCCTCCTCTTTCTATGAGTTCAGTCTTCCTTTATCAATCATTAGTTTCCTTATGGAAACTATTTTGAAACACCCTTACTCTTTCCCCAGTTCCCTTGAATTTGTATTTGTCCATAATTATTTATGCTTGAATGTGTAAATCTTTCTCTCATAAAAGATTGAAAGTTACTTGAAGGCAGGAACTTGTAAGTTAAACCTCTTGATATATTTCATATCAGTTAGTGCAATGCTGAGCACATTTAATATAATTTTACCTCATTGGACTTGTGACCTCCCTAGAATTTCCTTTAATAAGACATGTTGAGAAAAAAATGAAACATTTTTAAATAATTTAGGGGAAAGATTTCTTATTCTGTACTTAGAATTAACCAGTATAGAACAAGAGAAAAGCAATTATGCTCTTTCCTTACATTACAACAAGGGGTTACCTGCATTCATTCAAGATGATTGATAAAAAATCCTGAATGAAAAAAATGGAGTTTATATACTCTTTATTTAGAATTATATTGCAATGAACACCTAAATAGTTTATATTCTAAAGGGAGTATTTTACAGGACTTCTGAATTGTTTTGTCTTCCTAGACATGGATTTTGGCACTAGACATGCCCACATGCTGGGGCAGCAGTCACTAGAATGCTTTGGAAAGCTCCAAGACTGCTGAGCAATGGTATTAAGCCTTCTTTCCCCCATTACCTGTAAGCTGTGTGGTAGCCTTTTATTATTGAATTGGTTCTGAGAATATAAAACAGCTGGTCATTCTTAATGTCTTAAAGATGCACACATGCTTGCTTTTATTTAATGCCCTCCTGGTAATTTGAGCAGATGCTCACAGCAAAGCAAAATGAGTCATCAGAAGGGTATGTACTGTAATAGCACTCAGAAAACATTACAGAAAACTTACAGAACTGCTGCACAAAGCTAAATCAAGTATATACATATATGTATATATGTACATATATGTGTATAAATACACACACATACACATATATATATACATAGATGCACACACATATACATATATATGGTTGCATATGTGTATGTGTGCATGTTTATGTACATTAAAATTACTGGTGGGAAGTAAAAAGCCTCCACCTGAGTTTCAATGATCAATGAGGACTTAATTGCATACACATGATTTCTTTTCTACCAGACATCATTGTTCATAACTGAAAGATGGGAAAGTTATTTTAATTATGCAAATGAAGTATCATCAAAATTAAATCAATTTTTAGTGTGACAAAGGAATCTGTTGTGTTTTATTTGTATTCCCCAATTTGCAAAAGAGTTTCCTGGCCTATTGGGAGAAAAAAAGTAAAGTGTGCTCATTCATGAGAAGTATTCAAAAATGTCTGGTTAATTTTGTAAAACTTAAAGAAATAATACTAGACAAATATATTTTAAAAGATAATTATAAAAGATTATATAGAGATTAAAAGGGGAAAAAACTATTACAATACTATTACTGGTCAGGTGGACAAGAATCAAAAATTTTTCTCTGACTAACTTGCCTTTTCAACCTCATTTTCAATGCTGCTTGTCTGTAGGGTATCATTGTTGTTCTTTGTAACCAAAGGGAGTCAAAGTGCCATCATGATACTAAAGTCAATATATATTATGTCTACCTGTGGCTGATCAGACCAATGAGAGCTCAGAAGGCTTTATCACAAGTTAGGCACAAATCATTCATATGAACATTTAGGATGGAGATGTCTCTAAATGTGCACATCTCATGTTTCTTTTGAGCCACTGTAATTCTGCTTTTTTCATAGAGCATAGCATCTTCTGTGTTGTGGATATTCTATGTTGTAAAGTCCTATGCTAGTGTCTCCCATGTCTCATAATTGATGCCAAAATACTTCAGAAAGACCTTGAAAGTGTTTTTTTATTTCTTTTTCTGACTTCCATGTATGCCCTTCTCTTGTGCAAGTTTTCCATAAAATGATCTTTTAAGCAATAGTTTAGCATTTGAACAAGACAGCCAGCCCATGATTCTCGCACTCTGTGCAATAAAATTTGAATGTTTTGCAGTTCAGCTTGAGAAAGACACTAGTATCTGGTATCTTATCTTGCCAGGTGATCTTCAGAATCTTCCTAAGACAGTTCAAATGGAAGCAGTTAAATTTTCTGGAATGCTGGTATACTAGGCAGACGGTGATGAAGTCAGCACAATCATGTAGACCTTCAATTTGGTAGATAGTCTAATACCTCTTCTTTCCCACACTTTTCGCTCAGGCTGAGATGCACCAGAGTATGGATCAATTCTCTGTCACTTACGCTAATTTTGGCTTGACAATCAACACAAAGAAAACAGAGGTTTTCTACCAGCCACCAGCACGCCATCCATCCATGAAACCTTTGTTTACAGCAAATAAGGAAACTTTGAGCACTGTGGATAATTTTATTTATCTTGGCAGTATACTTTCCAGGGATGTACACATGGATGATGAGGCTGGTGCACACATTGACAGAACTAGCTCAGCATTTGGGAGAAGTGTATCAGTTGTGACTGGATAGAGTAGTGTGTACCTTTGATCCTTGCTTCTTGCGTGAGACTAAGGCTAGTGGATCTCTTCAGCTTTAGAGTTCTGAGCTGTAGTAAGGCTCAAGTCCATCAACTGTCCTAACTATGTAATACCAGTATCATAAACTCCAGAGTAAAGGGTCTCCAGTCTTTCTAAGGAGGGGTGAACAAGCCCAGGTTTTAAACAAATTATGTCAACGTTTCTGTTGATTAGATTGGAATTGAACTGTGAGTGATTGGTATACTTCTTGTCTGACCAATAAAATTAAAAATCTATCTGTATATTTATACACATACACATATATATGCATATCTGCATGATTTGTTGTTATTCACGTATGCCTGAGTCTATGTGACTCCATGGACAAAGTGCATAAGGTTTTATTTGCAAAGGTATTAGCGTGTGGCTTGCCATTTTCTTCTCCATTGTGTTCACATTTTACAGATAAGGAACTGAGGCAAAGAAAGGTTAAGTGATTTGCCCAGGTTCTTATAGGTAGTAAGTATCTGAGGCCAAATTTGAACTCACTAACTACAGGTTCAAAACTCTATCCACAATGCTACCTAGTTGTTGACAGATAGATAAATGATAGATAGATATCTAGGTAGATAGATAGATAGATGGATGGATAGATGGATGGATTAATAGATAGAGAATAGATTAGATACGTATTTTTATACATGTATATATACACTATATGTACTGAAGGATGCTTTCCTTGTTTATGATTTTTTTCCCCTTAAAGTAGACATATATCCAAGATAAGTTAAATGTTCATCATGGGAGGAAATTTATCAGTGATTTGAATTATTTATAAACATATGGACTAAATTTTATCGTATTGATATGAGTATAAGTTAGTACATATTAATTAGGCAAAAGACAACTAAATCAACTGCTACATATGCTTTCTGCTTTCAAATTGTGACATTGAAGTTAGAAGTGAACTTCACCACAGTTATAAATCCAAATCAATTATCTCTGTGAATGTAGGACATGAACAGCAGGGATAAATGAAATCCAGTGTTAATCCTCAATGATTTAACCTACTAATAGAAAATCACACCTACTAATAGAAAATGGACAGAATTGGAATTAAAAAAAAAAGAAATCCAAGAATCAGAGAATTTTCACATTAAAAGGTAGTTTTGAGATTATCAAGTTGAACATCTCATTGCAGAGCTCTGTAAAATCTTTGGCCACTAGTCATCCAGGTAATCTGGGATAAGTAAGGATTTGGGGAAGTGTGGCTAGTTAAGAAGATGGTATCTAGTGGCATGTAATTTTCTTGAGGGAAGAGGCTATCATTTAGTATTATATATATTCTGAGGTCTCAGCACAGTAACTGATATATAAAATAAGACTTTAAGAAATGATTATTGATTAACAAATTAAAAATCCAAATATTTTCTAAACCAAAGCTTTAAGTTAAAGCAATGAGGTGTTGTTAGGCAGTTATGAAGTCTATTTAATAAATTAGTAAAATTACATATTTTCTTAGAGACTTAACAAATCTGAATAAGCAGATACTAAGAGAAGGGAAGAAGAGAATATTTATTTACCACATGTATTCAGTTAGCAGATATGTCCTTTCACTTTTTTCCACTTCTCTTTGCAACTTCAACTGCATCTACTTTATTTCAGGCCTTCCCATCATGAGATCTTTAAAAGCAGCGACTTTGTTATGTTGATTTTATCATCAGTTATGAACATACTTTTTTGACATAGAGAAAATGTCATATTTTTTGTTTAAATTGACAAAACGTTTACTTTATTTATAAATTTTATTATAAATATAAAAGATACGTGTAGCTTAATGCAGAGTCTAAATTTTGAGACAATGGAATTCAATAAGTTCGGGGGAAAAATGATATAGGATTAAAACCTAAGGTTTGTACCATTATATACCCTACAGTTCCGTTGGTAAAACACACCACAAATGTCAAGATTGTTTTTATCGACAAATTTTTGGTCCAAAATCAAATGTCCAGAAGATTACATCTGGACCTCTGCGGAGATGCTGTCTAATAGGACTGATGTGCATGCTTAAGCATTCTTTTGATGATTGTAAGTTTTTAAAAAGATATGTAGATATAGATATTTTGGAGGCATGAGGAAGGTTAAAGAAAAAATAGGACTGATGTTTAGATTATTGCTAGAAGGCAGATCTACTTTTTGTTGATTGTCTCTACTAAAGAGAAGGATCACTTTGACTGAGTCATAGAACAAAAATATTTAACAGAAACCTGAAATTCAATCTGATAAAATAGTAATAAAACAGCTAGCTTTCTCAATGAGTTCAAGCCATATGGCCGAGAACTATTATGATTCATAATACTGAAAGATGTGACAGTTATGGTTGAGTCACTCTCTTTCTTTGAAAAACTGTAGAGAATGGGTTGCTTTAAGTTGTAAGCCAATTTTATTTTTATTGCTGACAAATATTTACAATGTATAATTAAGGGGGAAGATGTGTGTTGTTTCAGAACTGGAACTAAATCATTAATGGATGGATCTCATTCCCTTTTTGACAGTATTAGTATACTGTTAGCTGGGGGGTATGACGTGTAACATTTGGTAAAGTCTAATATATCCTGGACCAAACCACAACACAAGATAGAGGCTATGACAAATAGTCATATAGTGAGATGGGATAAGAACTGGTTGTCTGGTCAGCCTCAAAGATTGATGATTCATTCACTGATATCAGTCTTAAAGGGGTTCTCTTCTAGTGAGCCACAGGATGTTTGTTCCTAAGTGAATTAGGTGAAGTCATTGAAGATCTACATATGACATCTAACTTACGTGTTGGATAACAAAGTCAGGGTCCAAAAACCAATATATGAGTTATGATGAGGGTTGTTTCCTAAAAAAGATGGACTGTAAAATAGATAACTATAAAATGCTGAACTTGTGTTTTTTGAAAAAAGAAATTATATGCAATATGAAATGAGAAACACATGATGTGATTGCAGCTTATATGGAAAGGATTTTGGGTTTTTTACTATAGGGTCAATGAGAGCCAATAGTGTGACATTGGGGTTTAAAAAATTGCCCCAGTGGCATCCAAAGCCAGGTGGCAGAGTGTAGGCAGAAAGTTTAAAATAAATGAGCATTAACATTATTTTAATAGGCATAGCATATATAATGAAAAGAAATCATAAGCCCATTCTATATTAGCCTGAAAAGACCATATCCAATGTATCGTCGTGTGTTCTGGCATCCACATTTTAAAGTGGGCATTGGAAAATTGGAATAAATCCAATGAAGGTGACTGGATGATGAAGGGACTAGGAAAAGGCCCACAGTGCATGCAAGTAATAAGAAAGAAAGACAGGATTTGAACTTTTATCTTGCAAGCTTTAGTTGCTCTATCACATGCTATCATGACCATCATAACTAATGAAATGCTAAAGCTATTTTAGACCCAGTTGGGTTAATGAAGAAAGTGCTGCTTGAGTTGAGTCTTGCAGAAAAGAGAGACATGTTATGCACACTTGTTGATTAAAGTAAAGATGTTTAGATGTGAGATGAAAAAAATATTTTTGGTATAAAATGTCATTTCTGCCTTTGTAACATCCTTAATCTGTACCTTTTTCTCTTCTCTGATACTGCCATCACTTTGGTACAGTTCCCCTTTACCTCAAGCCTAGGGTATGGCAATAGCCTGCCAATGTTCTCCCAGATAAAATAAATAAATAAATACACATACATATCAACTGTATGTATGTGTGTATAAATATACCAATGCACATATGTATTTTGCTGTACATAGACATAGACATACACATGTGCGATTGTATGTATTCATTCTTCTTCTGTCTGATGTACAAAGCGTTCCATAACACTATATCTTTCCAGTTTTTTTTGCACCTTACACCTCTACTTGCTTCCCTCTCTGTACCATACACTCTGTGATTCAGCAAGTCTAGTCTCTCTGTTGCTCCTCCATTTCTTGAATCTAAACATTTTCCCTGGCTGTCTCCATGATTGAAATTGTCTCTCCTCATCTGTGCCTCCTAAATTCCTTGCATTCTTTCAAGGGTCACCTAAAATCCCACCTCCTTCATGAAGCTTTTCCTGATCCTCCTTAATACCTTTCTTTGGCTGATCATCTTCCCTTATCTTGCACATACTTATTTTCATATCTCCCCAACTTGGGCTGTAAGTTCCTTAAATGCAGGGACTATGTTTCACCTCTCTTTGTTTTTCCATTGCGTAGCACATAGTAGATTCTTAATAAATAATACTAGCTGGCGGAGTGACATGACAACTGTTTCACATGCTAAATATTTAAGAATGATTCAATTGTTATCTGCTTAGTTAAGTAATGGATATAAGTTGCAAAGAAACTATTATTATGATATTGATAATAACTTGATAGAAAATTAAAATTATAAAGAGATTGGTCTGAAATTAGAAATGGCATTCCTTAAAGGTGATGATTTGTCCATCACTGGAAAACTTCAAGTTGAAAGTTAGCACATTTCAGTTCATTTAGGGGTTAGACATATCTCCTATGAATTCTCCCTAAGATTTTATGATCATATTGAGCTAAAAATCTATTTGTAAATTAAAGTTCTACTTGTACCAAGGTTGACCTGTAAAAATAGCAGAGAAAGTGAATTCACCTCAATGGAGAGGTGTTGCATTGAGAAATGAAATATTGAATATACTGTGCAGGCAGGTTAAAAGGCTAATTTTTCTTTGTTTTTTTAACCTTTATCATAAGATATGTCTTGTTAGGAGAAAATATGTTTCAGAAATACTTGTGATATAAGAACAAAAGATGTCAAAAAAAAGATTTTTTAAAGGCCATGTCTGACCCATAGAAATGATTCAGAATGTTACCTATGACTGCTATATGATAATGTTATTGATCCTAAAATTTTGTCACTTCACACTGACCACTATGTATTAATAATTGAATTCCTTAAGTCTTAGAAAATTGCCTCGTACAAATTAAATGATTTGCCTATAGATTACTCAAGTAATAAGAATCGAAAATAGGATATGGAGCTTCATTTTCCAAGCTTTCATTTCTCTATCACATGCTATCATATCATCATACCTAATGAAAGCTATTGTATCTCCAATTAGGTTAATGTGGAAAGTGTTGCTTGAACTGAACCTTGCAGGAAAAGAGAGATATCACGAGGTGGAGGGTAGGAAGGAGAAGGAATGAAAGGAAGATATGGAGGAGGAGAAAAAGGAACAGCAAAGAAATGGAAGACAAAATGTCATGTGAGAAATAGAGATAAAGACATTTAAGATGGATAGCACAGTATGAAAAAGAGAGTAATATACAGTAAAACTGGCAAGGCAGGTTGCAAGAAGTTGTGAAGGGATTTAAAGAGTAAAAGAAAAGAGTTTATACTTGATCCTAGTGAGAAAGCTACTGGAGTTTATTAAAAAGGAAAGAAATGATCTAGATGAATTGAATTTCTTCCCCCACCCCCTATCTTCAACTGCCTTTATTTATTTATTTTCTTTTTTGCCTTTGGTTTCTCAAATAATTGTCTCAAATCTGTACTTCATTTTCTCTGTTTAGCCTTTCTTGGTTTTAAAATTACTCCCGTATATTTGAATCAGCCATATGTCAGCAATATATTGGAAATCAGTAGCACAGTTATAGATGAAATAAATGGCATGGTGCCTTAAGGAAAATATTTTATAAAATGCATTTATAAATTTATTTTAAATTCCTCTATTTTTATTGTATATCTATTGGCTTCCTTCCCACATCATTCTGTTTACTGTAGCAGTAAGGCCTGGCTAACACAGGATTTGTTCCTGCCTCATAAGCCAAATTGCAAGTTGTCTCTATAGTGCCAGATATGGGGAAGGTCCTTATGTAAAGCCTCTATTTGCCTAACTGATATTATCACTTTCTTATGCTATATGACTATCAAGCAGCTTTATAATAATTGCTTATATAATGCAAAGAAAATAATTTAATAAGGAACCAACTATGAGGAAAGAAAATTTTTGGCTACTTTATTTTTTTATTCTTTCTCTACTCTTTTTTTTTAATAAATAAAAATTCAGATGTGAGGCACTTCTTTCCACATTCTGGCTAGTAACAGGTCAGAGTGAGCCAAGATTTTACATTCTGGAAATTATAAGGAGATGCTAATTGCATTCCACTAATTATATTTGAGTAGGCACCCAAAGATGGCTCAGATTTAATTATTCAGCAGACATTCTGTGATAAATTCTTATTGATTTCTTATAAGTAATTGTCACTAACATAAATTGTTATTTCTCACCGTATGACCCATGTTAATCAATGAAATAGATTGATACAATAGTTCCTGATCTGAAAATAAAGGTCAATAAATCAAACTGCAATTCATATACACATTCAAATACATAGCAAAAGCACAAGACATTAAATTTCATTATGTTTATCCTCAGAACACTCTTCTCATCCAGTTTTCAGCCTCCATAATATCTCTTTTCTTCTATGCTATCAAAATCACTTAGGTTTGTGATAAACATATACTATAATTTGTTTTGCATGACTTTCTCCAAAATATTTTCCCAAGATAAAATGCTTCCAAAATATGTCATCACTAACATTCTATGAAGATCCACATTTCAAACAAAAACAAACAAATATAAAAATTGGGCAGAACAATTGAGGTTGATAGATTAGGACTGGGAGGGAAATTAAGAGCAAAGTAGTTCAGTCCCTTTCACAAGGAAGAAAATTAAGGTTCTGTGTTTAAATGACTTTTTCAAGGTCATGCAAAGCAGTGACCGAAGGTAGGATTTGAACTAGTGATTTCTGGGTCCAAAACCAGTACTCTTTCTAGGTAAAAGGTACTTGATGGCTACTTAGGATACCAATAGAAAGAATAAAATAATCTCTTACTTAAGTTATATATAAGATAATGAGGAAGATAATAAGGCAGAATTTTTAAAGGTTTCTTATAGGTAAAGAAGATATTGTGAAAGTAGAAATGGTCAATTTTGGCAACTGGTTGTTGAAGAATTTGAAGAGCTGAGTTTAAGAACCTGGGAGAATTAAAGAATTATATGTGGTGAGTGGTGGAGCCAAGATGGCATAGAGAAGCTAGAAAGTTGCCTGAGCTCTCCCCAACTTCCCTTGGAAAAAACAAACTTCCAGACCAATTCTGGAGCAATAGAACCTACAGAAATTAGGAGAACAAGGAACAGTTTCCCTATCAGATCTATGTAGAAGGGAAGAATTTATGATCAAACAAGAGATAGGGAACATTATGAAATCCATAATTTGGAACATATTCAATTACAAAGGTTTTTGCACAAACCAAGTCAATGCAACCAAGATTAGAAGGAAAGTAGAGAGCTGGGAAACAATTTTTTACTGTCAGTGTTTCTAATTAAGTCTAAAATACATAGAGAACAGGGTCAAGTTTACAAGAATACAGGTCATTCTACAATTAATAAATTATCGAAGAATATGAACAGGCAGTTTTCAGATGAAGAAATTAAAGATATCAATGGTCATATGAAAAACTACTCTAATTGACTAGAGGAATGCAAATTAAAAGAACCTCACACTTATCAGATTGGTTAATATTACAGAAAAGGCAAATGACAAATGCTGGAGAAGATGTGGGAAAATTGGAACACTAATGCATTCTTGATGCAGTTGTGAAGTGATTCAGCCATTCTGGAGAGTTAATTTGGAACTGCCCAAAGGACTAAAAACACCCTTCAATTCAGCAATACCACTACTAGGTTTGTATGCCAAAGAAATTATTAAAAAATGGAAAGTTTCCACATGTTCCAAAATATTTATGTTATTTTTGTTGTTAAATAGTTGGAAATTGAGGGTATGCTCATCAGTTACAGAATAGCTGAACAAGTTGTTGTATATGAATTCAAAGGAATGCTACTGTGCTATAAGAAATGATGAGCAAGCAGATTTCAAGAAACACCTGAAAAGTTTTACATGAATCTTTGGTGAGTGAGGTGAACAGAACCAGGGAAACATCACAAACAGCAAAAGCAACATTTTGCAATGATCTACTGTGATAGAATTAGCTCTTCTTAATTTTCAATGATCCTAGACAATTTCAAAAACTCATAATGGAAACCATTATCTTCCTCCACAGGGGGAGTAAATAGAGTCTGAAAGCACAACAAAACATACTATTTTTACTTTTTTTCTTGTGGTTTCCCCCTTTTCTTCTGATTCTTCTTTCACAACATGTCTAATGTAAAAATATGTTTAATATAATTTTATATGAATAACCTCTCACTAGATTGCTTACTATCTTGGGGAAGGAAATTGGGAGGGAGAAGAAAAATTGGAACTCAAAATCTTATAAAAGTGAATCTTGAAAACTATCTTCATATGTAATTGGAAAAAAATGCTGTTAAATGGGTAAAAAAAAAAAGAATTGTATGGGATGCCTTTAACAGAGACAGGGGAGTTTGGGAAAGAGGCAAGCTTGGAGGAAAAGACAATGACTTCTGTATTGACTATGTTGAGTTTGAGATAACTCCAGAATATCCAGTTTGGCAGATGCTCAGGAGAGTGATTGTAATGTTTAGGTCTGTGACTTAATGGAAAAGACATCATAATTAAGTGCCTATGATCTGATAAGTTTGCAAAGAGTGCATATAGAGAAAAGAAAATTGGGTTTGGATGAAGCTTTGGAGAACAACTAGAGTTCTAATATTAATTATAAGCTACCCAAAGGAGAATGAGAAGGAAGGTTTAGCAGAACTAAAATAAAGTATTCATTAAAACTCATACAGGGAAGAGTATTGAGGAAGTCAGTCTGCTATATACAGTCAAATGCAACAAATAAGTCATAGAGAATGAGGCCTAAGAGAAAGATCATACATACTCTTTGACGTTTGATAGATTGCTGATAACTTTGGAGAAAGCAATTTTGTATGACTGATTAGGTTGGATTATAAAGTAGTGGGTGAGCGGAAAGGAAGTGGAGGCAGTAAGTATAGAGAATATTTTTTCCAGCAGTTAATTGGGAAGGAAAAGGGAGGAGAGATACAGGACAATAACTAAACTAAATTAAAGTAAATAACTGAAACTAAAATAAATGTATGATCTAGCATTCATGGGATAATTTTTTCTGCTTCTGTTTATTACTGAAATAAAACGAAATTAAATCCAATGCCTCCCACCAACCCTGAAAAATGATTAAAGGTATATCTTTTGTATCTTCATTGTGGCAATATAACAGTAACAGCTAAAGAGAAAAGAATGATATGTACTTAAGCATACAAGCCATAAAAGTATTTATCACAAATGTCAATTGCATGACAAAATTTTCAAATAAAAGATTAAAATAGAACTGATTTTGAGTAAGATTTCAAAACAAAATTTCATAATTTGTAAAATGAGAAATATTTGCATATCAGGGGTGGCAAATATTTGTCTAATGGCACAAAATGAAATGGATGAATGGATAAGCACCCATTCCCAGACATGGGCACCATCAGAAGATACACCTCAATTACCTGATAATGCTTTAAGGATCAAAAATTAAATAATTAATTTCATTCCCTCCAGCATTACAGATCATGATGCTTCTACTTACTACATGATGAAGGCTGTTTATGATGTGCTGTGACTTGTCGGTCATGTTCACCTTCTCTATGTGATAGACAAGATAGGTCTTTTGCTCCATTGGTATAAGGCTACAATAACCTAGGTTTATTTCCATATCACAATGAGGTATTATATCTGATTCTGTTATCTAATGTGTTAGCTATGATTACCCAAGTTCTAGACACACTGTTTTCTCTGATTCAGCTAAGAACACGTTATCATTTGGGAAAGTATTGATCCTGTAGTTAGGGGCCATAAATACCATCTCACATTATTTCTGTCTAGCCATCTTGCATTCATTCATTAATAAAGCAGTACTGTAAGGAGATAGAAATTAGAAAAAAATATAACAGGTGTAATGACTTCTAAGATTATATAGATGACTTCACTTGTTTAATCAATCCTGTTTATCAGAGTCTCTGAATTTATTTTCCTTTTCCTGTTTTCAAATTGATAATTATTTAAATATACTTAGTTTCCCTTTTAAGCCCAGATATTTTATTTTGTGAAATTAAAAGCAATGTTCTAAGGAGATATCCATAGAAATCAGATAGTAAAATGGGTCCATGGCACAAAATGACCAAGAAATGTTCATCTACACACTGTATTATAACCACAGTATTTAAAGTTGCTCTCCAACCTGCCGTTCAAAAGAACCTTCAATATCACCAAGTGAAAACCCATTGATTTTCAGATAAGGACATTAAGCCCAAAAGGGCTCTGTTACTTGGCCAAAATCTTAAAGTAGAAGGAGCAGCAGTATTAATATTAATGCTAGTAACAGTAGTGGGCACTGTCACAATCATAGCCATAGAAGCAATAGTAAAATTAATAGTAGAACCAGTCCTACAATCAGTGTCTAGACTTTAAACAACAATGCCAACAAAAACATCAACAGCAGCAATAATAGAACATTAATATTTACAAAGAACAGTTCCTATATAATACACTTCAAGCTTATAAATGTTTAGTGTTGTCATATTTAATATTCACAGTACCTTTGTGAGGTGGGTAATGTTATCACCTTTCTAGACATGAGTAGAATGATACTCAGAGAATTTAAATGATTTTTCTGTGTTAATATAACCAGAAATTATCTAGGTGGGGATTCAATCCAAAGTCATCCTGGTTTAAAGTGTAGCACTTTATTGTTGAGGTTTCACTGCTCTCAACAGAAATCATTTTACTCTTCTTGACCACATTTTCTCATCTGCTAAAAGTGGTTGTGTCGATAATATCTCAAGTTCTAAATTTCTATAGTTTTATGATCGCATAACTGTTTATTTGTGAATAATTCTTTATGGCAAGTACTTCAATTTCTGTGTCAAATTCTACTTATCAGTAAAGTAGCACCAAGTATTGTATAAGTTCTAGATATATAAAAAGAAGGAAAAGATAGATACTACCACCCTTCAGGAGTTCACCATCTAATGCCTAGGATATGACAAACACATACAAACCAGCTATATAAAATATGAACAGGAACTATGTAAAAGAAAGAAGGCATTATAATTAAGGGGAGCTGGCCAAGGCTTCCTAAAATGATGGAAGTTTAGTTGGGATTTGAAGGAAGCCAAGGTCATCAGTAGTAAAGAAGAGGAAGGAGAACATTACAGGGGTAGGGGACAGTGAGAAAAAATTCTCAGAGTTAAAATATGGATTGTCATCATAGTAAACAGGAAGGAAGTCAATGTCACAGGCTCAAAGAATACATATGGGAGAATAAGGTGAAAAAAGACAAAAGGTAGAAGGTTTGTGTGTGGGAGAGGGGGGAGGTTATCAATACCTTTAAAATTGAGAGGTTATTTGTAATTGATCTTGGGGGCAATAGGAAATTGGAGTTTATTGAGTAGGAATAGTTTCATGACTGGCTTTGTATTTGAAGGAAATCACTTTGAAGGTCCAATAGGTGAGGAGAGACTTGAGACAAACATACTCAGTTGCAGGCTACTATAATAGTCCAAGTGTGAAATGATGCAAACTATCTCCAAATGTGAGGTAATATCAAAGGAGAAAAGGGAGTATATGGAAGAGATGTTGCCAAGGTAAAATCAGCAGAATTGAAAATAGATTGGCATAAGGGTGTGAGGGAAGGATTATAAGGAGTTAAGGATAACTGGGTCAATGGTTTTGTTCTTGATAGTAGATAGGAAAGTTCAGAGGAAAGGAGAGGGTTAGGGGAAGAAAGAATGAGCTTAGTTTCCGACATGTTCGATTTAAGATATCTACTGCATATCCAATTTGATATGTATGTAAAAATGATTAATCCATTTGCTTCCTATCTTAGAGATTTAAATCTGGCTAATAATTGTAAAATTAATAGACTTACATTTTAGTACATGGTGAACATTGCTTTTTCAAGTACCTCTTGGGTTACGTGAATATCTCGTATCATCATTCATTTTTAGAACTCTAAGCAAAGTCAACAAATATTTCTATTTTACCTGTGAACCAACATAACATGATGTGTATATTGTCTATGGGAAGAATATCAAGTAAGGTACAATCAGTCAAACAGTCTTTGACGGGATGCAATTCACAAGGTAATGTACAAGTTAATGTTCTAATATTTCTAATCTTCCTCATTTGGGTGTATTATATTTTGTAAAAAGTCACATGAAACCAATGTGCAGCTTATCTCCCTCTCTTTCCACCTATTGACTAAGGAGAATTGAAATTGACTAGAGGATATGAATATGCTTTAGGAACCACTAAAGATAAAGCTTTTTAAGAACCTTTAAAAGTCTACTAAGGTGGAGGCAATTTGACAGACTGTAGACTAAGGTGATTTTGAAAACAACAAATGCTTACTCATTTACTTCAAAGACCCATGATTTCAGTCACTGGAACATCTCTTCCTCTAGCTATAAATTGAAAGCCCTTTGTAATCCCTTGCCATCCCCCAGCAGCAATAACTACCTCAGTTTCCAGATACTCAATGGGTTCTCTTCTATTCAAGTCATAGCTCACTAGCCTCCAAGGATGTGATTATTTCTATGAGTCTGACAAAGGAAACCATCAAAAAGCAAAGCTATCCAATGAATTTGCATGATAAAATATTCAGCAGAACAATATCCTTCCCCATGAACCTGACTTATAAAATTCTACAAAGCAGTATCAAATGATATATGAATGCAATCACACATGGTGACGCAGAGGGTATCATGTGAGATGATGGTTCTTGCATAGAGGAGAAACTCACACCTCTAATGCTATAATGTTACTAATATCTTCTACCCAGAAAACCATACTTCCCTGCTAGGGGCTTTACTTTTCTAGGTCTGCACTGTGGAGTCTTGATGTATCTTTATTGCTCCCCCATTAAGTATCTCGTCAACTGCTCTCGTCTCCATCCATTTCTGGCTTCCCTAAACTCTAATAAGTGTGTTTGTCTGCTGGGTTGTTATCTACCTAGCAATGCAACCCTGGGCAAGTCACTTAACCCTGTTTTCCTTAGTTCCTCATTTATAAAATGAGCTAGAGAAGGAAGTGGTAAACCATTCTCACATCTTTGCCAAGAAAATGACAAATGGGGTCCTGAAGAGTCTGATAAGACTGAACAACAATTTAAAAATCTATTATCAACTTTTTTCTTCATCTCTTCAGGGCCATCAGTGGGCCATCTCAGCTTCAGTCTCCTCAAATGAAATGAATGTGGAGGTGGGGGTGTCTTTTCTTGATTAGGGTTAGCTGATAGCTTTTTAATTACAGCCAGAGGCTATGAGTCACTACCCCTTGCTAACAAAATCCGAACAAAATGCTGCCTTCTCAGTGCTAGAACTAAGTCTTTTATTTGATTTAGGCTATACATTTCAAAGATACTCTCTAACTTGACATGGAAAAGAGGTTGAGCCAGAACAAAAGCTAATCAAAAGAAGTGAAGTCATTGTTATCTCACCACCCACCTCACATTCCTGCCTTTATTATTTTGACTTCTAGAATTTCCTTCCCCACACTCTCACCATTCCACCCCACCTGCCCATTATTTGTCCAACACAACAACTACAACAACCCACTCTTTGTCTTGTTACATCTTTTATTCCTCACAATCATGAGTTATTTTCAAAGTTTAATGAGGTAATAAAGAGATTCTTCAACTCTGACTACTATTTACCAGGCTTCTTAAAGTTGCAACTAAAATTCCTGCTATTTACAGCAATTTTTTTCCTCTCAACTGGTTTTTAATTCTAGTGCCTTCCCTTGGCTAATAATATATAGCTTAGTACATAGTTAATATTAGATATATATATATATATAATATACATACATACATATATATGTATGTATGTGTGTGTATGTGTATATATATATATATATATATATATATATATATATATATATGGTTAATAATATGTAACTTGTATTTATATCTTTGGCATGTTATCTCCTTTGTTAGGATATGAGCTCCTTAAGAGCTCTTTGTTACTGTTCATTCTTTTCATTCATGTTCAAATTGTCATGACACCATTTGGAATTTTCTTGGCAAAGAAACTGGAGTGTTTTGCCATTTCCTTCTCTTCTTCATTGTACACTTGGGGGAACAGAGGCAAATAGTGTTCAGTGACTTACCCAGGTTAAACCAGAGAGTAAGTATCTGTAGCTAATGAATTGCTTGGGTGCTTGTATTTGGTCCCTACTTCCAGGATTACATTTCTCCCCAGTCTCAAAATACTATGTCCCCAGGCCAAGGACACTATGCTTAGCAATAAAACATGAGTGGGAACCCAGTGAAGCAAACTATCTCTCCCTGTTACAAGAACAAGCTGACCTCTGTAGAATTTCCCTAGTTCCCAGAACTATCATGTACTGATTTCCACACAGTACAATCCACAGGTCAAACTAGAGATATCAACTCCCAAAGCTATCTTATTACAGATGTAACAGACCAAAACACACCACCCCTTAGCCCACCCCCACCCCCATCCTCATTTCTAGTAGTGAAGGACACCTGTTATCTTGGTTGTCTGTTATCACCTAATTAGCGTACTTGCCATGTAATCTCCTATTTTTCCTTCATAAACTTTAGCTTCATTCCTATTAAGTTGCAAATTTCCTAAGGAGCTTTACCTGCCATATTAGCTTTATAATAAATTATTGCCAGCTTGACTTAATGACTGTTTGTTGAGTCCATGAATTCATTTCAGGTGACCCTTTTCTATACTTTAGTCCTTGCAGGGTCCCTGAACCTCTCAAACCACATCAAAACCTGATTTTAACTAAGAAAGATAAATCTGAATTTTAAATATTCTCTGATATGGAACTCCAATGAAAATTTTCTGTTGTAGGTATCTCAGAGTACATGAAAAGAAAGTGAGAATGAGGAGTTGATTATAACATGAAGACTGTAAGTCTGTCAGATTGAGAATAGTGGAAATTCAATAGGGTTAGGGGAATTTGGAAGAGGGGAGGAAGAGGGGGAGAAAGATTTTTTTTTTTTGGACATGTCCATGTTCAGATGACAATGAATGGTCCAGTTTGATAGATAGTTACTGATGAATATTTGGATTTCAGAAGAAAGAATAGGACTAGATTTTGGAATCAATGACGTAAAGATGCTTCACCTCCTTAATCTTGAATCTTGGATTCTAAGTCTTGCTGCCAGATGTATTTCAAGTACCACCTTTAGCAGGAGAGCTTTACTGATCCCCTTGATACTATTTCCTTCTCTTCCCCTATTACTTTCCTTTTAATCTCTATGTACCTTTACGTAACTGATTATTTATGTTTTGTCTCACCATTAAGAATATAAACTCCTTGAGGATGGTTTTAAGACAGTGAGTATCAAATAGTAAGTGCTTGAGACATGTTTGTTGATTGACTTGCTGAAATGGAGAAGGTAATACTTTTTGATTTTAGTGTCAGTAAATGAAAAAAATGGTCATCAGATATTCTGTAGAAATAATAGTGAAGAGAGATAAAGCAGGTAGACTTTAATGGTTTTTATTAAAGCACATTGAAAGTTGAGTACAAGAAGATGTTTTTATATCAACTAACCTAAGCAAAACAGAAAAATGATAGATAGATGACTGTAATGACAACTTAAATGGAAAGATCTTTCCCATTCATTACTAGGCCCATGTGACCTTCCTGTGTCACATGGAGCCTGTGATGGGAGAAGTTTGCTGAATGGGTAGAGCAGGAAGGGTGGAAGAGGAAGAGGTGGAGATAGAGCAGAGCTGAGAGGAAATTAGTGAGAAAGCAGTCAGAACTGAAGGATGAAGACAAGTCCTCAACTGGCTATGAGTGACAGAAGGGCATTTTGTTTAAGGGATCCTGCTTGTGATTTGTTTAAAAGACCTGATTTTAGGGAAGCCTAGCAAGGGGAAGGCTTGGGGCTGGTGTTGTCCTCTGTATTGCTATTGTGTATAGATTTTTGTTGCTATGTTGTTGTGTGTGGATTTCTGGTGTCTGAATAAATATTTTGGCTCTTGTCTTCCACGTGGAGAGTGTTGTATTTCACGATTCAGAATTGTGCCACAAGATTTGTGGCTACCATAAGCCTGTGAATATTGCATTGGCACTACAGTGACAGAAAGATAGGTAAATGAATGAAAAAATGTAGATAAATAAATGTAAATAAATTAATTAATATCAATCAATTGCAAACACAGTACATAGGCCTCATGGCCACATCATACAACACTTTACCTTCTCAGAAAACACTGACACTTACAATGGATTTATAAAGGAAGAACCCATATATTTTCTTTTTTTCCTCCAGTATATATATATATATATATATATATATATATATATATATATATATAAATTTAATTAAATACTTTTCAATTATATGTTAACAAAAGTAACGTTCTTTACTGACTTCCAAATTCTTTCCTTCTCCTTCCTTCCCCACTTTTTGAGAAGGTAAGCAATTGGACCTCAATTATATAGATTATGTGAAGTCATGCAAAATGTATTTCCAAATCAGCCATGTTGCAAAGGAAAACACAAGATTCCATATATTTTCTTAAATGAAAACCAATATTTTAATATGTATAAGCTTAGGATAGAAGAATAATTATTAAAAAGATAAAGGTATCATGACTTGATCATCCTTTTTAAAAAGTTTGGCTGAAATCACTATTATATGAGAGTATAATTCCCATTTTTTGGAGTTGGGCTGATTTGGGCTGATACCCTGTTTCTCCAGATTTAATGCTGGGATGAACTGAGGCATTTATATATTGTTCTACAATTAACAAAAGGAGATTTTCTTAGTCACAGCATAGAAAGGATATTAAGATAGATTTTACAGCATTTCACTGATGTAGACACAACTGCCCCATTTCAATCTTGAAATGAATCAAGTTTGTGGCACATTGTTGCATTACTTATGTGGTAGTGGGATAGTCATCAAGTCTGAAGAGCCCCAACTCTATATGAGTGGGTATTTTTGTGTATTTAAGTTGCCAATACATCCAGAGACTTCCAGAAATTTACATTAAGGAAGGAGTATTTGGAATCTTGGCTCTCAGACCAATCAAGTCCCACGGCCAGATTTGTAACATTTCCAGAAAAAAAATCAAAAACACTAGCTTAACCCATGTTGTGAGAGGAGGAGGAATCCTAGAGAAATTGTGGTCTTATCTTAACTATTGTCAATCTCAAAAAAGAACAGTTTGTTCCGAGAAAGAGACAAATAGTTTAGGTGGTATGTTCATATTTCTATTTCTCTGAAACCGGCTTGACACACATTGCATGGGAGTTACAGTTCGGAACTGTGCATCCCTAATGGGGGAGGACAGTCCATAACTGTCTTAATTTGAATTTGAGGTGCCCAGTTATATGCCTTTTCAAAAGGGGCTGTTATCCCCCTTCCATCATTCTGCCTCCTGATAGAGGAAATACTTGTTCTATCAGACCTCCACCACCACCATTAGCACCATCATCACCACATCGGACCACTATCAGTCTTGGGCTACATTAAGCAGAAGAATCCATCTCTATCCATGCCTGAGAAAATTAAATCAATTCAGTTCTAAGCGAGTGTTTGACAGGATAAGACCCAAAGCAATCTCGTTATTAGTAATGTCTTTCTGAAGAACTTTACCAGTGGAGCTGGCTGGGGGAGAAGCTTTGGGAATTATTTTTCATACCACAAATTATCATCTTGAGTTAGGCCTCCATCATGTTGGATGGGTCCTCTGGACAGGAACTATGGAAGAACATGGGCCACAACTCCATAGGATGGTCAGGTATGTAGGTGTGGATTTTAATATAAACAATTGGTGGCAAAACTATTTCATTTAGATCACAGATACATTGAAAACTTGAAAGGTTTTTCTCTTCATTTATATACTTCCAATTTGTTCATCATTCTAGGTGATGACCTAATCCTCTCTTCATGCAATTTAAAATGGAAATGAACAATTATCGTTAATTTTTAACTTTTTTGAGGGGTGAGAGTAGGGTGATAAACTTCCTAGAAAATGACAGGGAAGTAAAAAAAACATGTGAATGTTGATACTTTGGACCATGGGAAGTAAGTTGTTAGGTCCCCGTGACCACAAAAATTTATGTCTTTTGCTAGAGATTGCTGAAAATACTTTTTTTCTGTATACAAATCTTTACACAAAACATTAATTCTGATTACATTTTTTTGTAATACATTAACCATGAAATACTGAAGCAAATGGAGACTTGAAATGGGACAAGGAGGGGCAAGGGCTGCAATGTCAAAAGAACCCCAAGATAACAAAGGGAAAGGGGCAACTTGCCATCTCTAATCTCCCTATCCATTCTGTGGTTGAACTGTTTGCCAAAGGAAAGCACATGCCTTGGAGTGAATCCTTACCCTTACATTTTTTTTTCTTTACTTCACATAGTTACAAAAATACATGGTTGTCAACTTGAAAGTAAAAATGAAATTACTAATAAAATCATGGGAATGTTTGAAGTTACTGAGGATTGATTGTATTCTGTTCATTTGATTAAAACAAGGCAAGACAAGACCAAGAATTTGAGCCCTAAAGTGGAATTCTGGGACTAACTCATTGATTTGACTATAAATATGGGTCAAGTTAACTGGAAGATTTGTTGATCAGGTACTATTTTGCTACATTCACTTGTATAAAAGGAGCTTTTTCAGAAAATGATGACCAGCTGCTGTCTGTCTCCAGCAAGGATTAGCAAAAGGAAACAGATTTACTTTGTAGCTTTAGGATTTAGACTACCTACAGCATATTGAAGAATTTTCAGACAGCAAATTTTGTTAATAGTAAATAGGTTATGAAGGAAATATTATGGAGTTACCCCTGAGACCTTTAAAAGAGGATGTACCAAGTCAGTACTTAATAAATTCAGGGGAATGAAATAACCTATTAGATTATGTGGAGATTTTAGGCAATTGTCCAAATAATTAACTCTACAAACACACTTCTATTTCAATTATCGAGATCTTTTTTAGTGAAAGTGTTTCCTGGCATGAATAGCTTGAATAATGTCTTCAATTTTCTACTTCAATTTGTGCATATAGACAATGCCTCAAGGATACCTCTTGTTCTATTACTCAGTTTCAAGTTGAACATATATCCTGGGAAAAAAACAATCTTGAATAATTTTTCTATCTCCAAATGTATTAAAATGTAATCTCATCATTTGCATGTAAAAAACTAAAAGGTAGAGGAAGTAGTCATCAAAAAAAAAAAACAAGTGTACAACTAGCCCCTTGTCCTTACTCATAAGGCACCTGTTTATTTACTTTATTTTTGTTTGCTTTCTTTTGACTGTGTTTGCAGTGGTGATCAAGATAGAACAAATTGGCTATTCCCAATTTTAACCAGTTTTCTTTCTAAAAGCAAAATAACTGGTTCCCATGGATAGGAGAAACGAATTTCTGGGCAGTGAAATAATTTTCCCTCCATAGAAAACTAACAGTTAGCTAGGTTACACAACAGATAGAGCACTAGCTGCACAACTCTACCAAGTCACACACTTTTCTTTCATTCTTGTTTTTCTCATCTATAAAATGACCTAGCCCTGCCCTGCCCCCTCAGAGCTGTTGTGAAGATCAAGTGTGATTACACATGCGAAGTCCTTTTCAAACCTTGGAGTGCTACGTAAATGTAGAGGATGATGATGATGATGATACAAAGTTATTGACCACACAGCCGAGGTAGAGTAAAACTTGAAATTCTGGCTCCATTAGTAACATGGTCTAACTAATGTAGCTGATTAACTTCAAATAATATTTCAAATAAATAGGTGACCATATAGGTATATTTCAAATGTGTATACATGTGTGTATGTGTAATACATGTGTATTACGAAGCATGCCCAGATGATTCTATCCCAGTGCCTGAGATATTTAGTACATACAGACAGACATAGAACATTTTCAGCCAAGATGATCTGAAATCAAATCCATATTCATCAAAAACTTAGGGCATAATAGATCAGACTATGTTGAATATACATATATATATATATATATGTATATGTATGTGTATATGTATGTATATAGAAAGAGAGACATAAAGAGACACATATTAAAGTGTATGGAATGGATATATAGATATTTGCATATGTGTGCCTGATATATAATAAATACTTAATATTTATTTATCAATTATGTATAGATTTTTGGCATACCATATCTTCATAGCTATTTCAGAACTAGTAGGCACCTCAGGTGTCATCTGGTCTGACACTTTACAAATGGAAAAATAGAGTTTTTCTTATATTCTTATACATAAGGGCATTGTTCTAAAATGTGATGAGTTCTAAAATGATCTGAGCTCAAATATCAAGTCAAGATAATCTGATCCACCTCCCTTGACTTAATATTTGAACTCAGATCATCTTGGTTTAAAATTCAATGTTCTTTGTATTATATTAGTTTTCACTTTGTTGTAGGCAAATTTATTATTTGGTAGTTTCTGTTACTTCACAAATACCCCTTATGACTCATCTTTGAATAATTATAGAATTTTAGATGGTCTAATAGAGCAGTTTTAAGAAAATAATGAAAAAAAGTGTCAATAATACATTTTCTTAAGCATTAAAAGGTTTGCTAATATAACCAATGTTATGTAGGGGGTTAAATTTTTAAAAAGGAAAAATAAAATGAACTCTTTTTTTTCTAGAAGTAACTCTAACATCTCTATTTTAGTTTATTCTAGTTATTCTCTCATGTGTCATTTGAATTAATAAGTATTTCTACAATAAGGGTTTATATAAATATATATATCTTTATGCATATATTCACACATGTAGATATATAAATATATGAACATGTATACATACAAATTCTTCCTGCAATAATTAAAAAGTATTAATTATTTTTATTTTCATAGTCTACATGCAATTTGTAATTATTTTTCCTTGATAATGAATGGCAATGAACTACATTTAGGTATTGAGGCTGCCTATAGGCTTTGGAACTGAGGAAAGTGATGGCTTTAAATCCTAGATATCATTATTAAAATATGACCTAAAATTTTCTATTCTGTGCTCATAAGTAACATTATTGAATTCTTGAGAAAAATTCACAACTTGAACACCTGCCAATTATCATGTTTCTTCACATTTCTCTGGTTCTCCTTTCAAGTGATAGGTAGTTTAAAATATACTAATTGAGAATAATTTGGTATGACTCATGCTTGGTGGACATTCCCTCATTGTTTAAATCATTTTTCATACATTTTGTGTCCTGTGACATACAGTCTGTGTCTACGTAGAGTAATGAGGGATATGACTGTTGGATTGTCATTTTCTTTTTTTTTCTTTTAGTTTGAATTTTCAATATTCATTTCCACAAAATTTTGAGTTCCAAATTTTCTCCTCATCTCTACCCTTCCCCACCCCAAAACACTGAGCATTCTGATTACCCCATCCACGAATCTACCCTCCCTTCTTATGCCCCTCTCTTCCCTGATGCCCATCTTCTCTCTTGTTTTGTAGGGCAAGATAAATTCCTATATCTCATTACCTGTATTTCTTATTTCCCAGTTACATGGAAAAATAATTCTCAACATTTGTTCTTAAAACTTTAAGTTCCAACTTTTCTTCCTTCCTCCCTCTTCACCCACCCACTGAGAAGTCAAGAAATTCAATATAGGCTATATATGTGTAGTTTTGCAAACAACTTACATAATAATTATGTTGAGTAAGACTAACTATATTTCCCTTCATCCTATCCTGACATTCATTTCCTTTATTCTCTTTTTTGACCTTTTCCCTCCCCAAGAGTGTTGACTTCTAAAAGCTTCCTCCTCCAATTTGCCTTCCCATCATCCCCTGAACCCTGCTTATCCCTTTCTCCTCTGCTTTCCTGTAATGTAAGATAGGTTTTCATATCAAATTGAGTGTGCACGCTATTCCTTCCTTAAGCCAAATTTGATGAGTAAGCTTCACTTTTTCTCTCTCACCTCTCCCCTTTTCCCTTCCATTGAAAATGTTTTTTCTTGCCTTTTTTTATGAGAGATAATTTGCCCCAATCCATTTCTCCCTTTCTCCTCCCAATATATTCCTCTCTCACCCCTGAATTTTATTTTTTATATATGATTCCTTCCTATTCAACTCACCCTGTGCTCTCTGTCTATACGTAAGTGTGTGTGTGCACAATCCCTCCAACTATCCAAGTACTGAGAAAAGTTTCAAGAGGTACAAATATTATCTTTCCATGTAGCAATGTAAAGACCTCAACTTTAGTAAGTCCCTTATGATTTCTATTTCTTGTTTGTCTTTTCATGCTTCTCTTGATGATTGTGTTTGAAAGTCATGTTTTCTTTCCAGCTCTGGTCCTTTCATCCAAAATGCTTGAAAGCCCTCTACTTCATTGAATGACCATTTTTTTCCCCTGAAGTATTGTACTCAGTTTTTCTGAGTAGGTGATTCTTGGTTTTTAACCTAGTTCCTTTGATTTCTGGAATATAATATTACACACCCTCTGATCCCTTAAGGCAGAAGATGCTAGATCTTGTGTTATCCTGCTTATATTTCCATAATTATCAAATGTTTTCTTTCTAGCTGCTTGAAATATTTTCTCCTTCACTTGGGAACTCTGAATTTTGGCTACAATATTCCAAGGAGTTTCTCTTTCTGGATCTCTTGCAGGAGGTGATTCATGGATTCTTTCAATATGTATTTTGCCCTCTGTTTCTGGAATATCAGGGATTTTTTCCTTTATAATTTCATGAAAGATGATGTTTAGGCTCTTTTTTTGATCATGGCTTTCAGATAGTCCCATAATTTTTAAATTGTCTCTCCTGGATCTGTTTTCTAGGCCACTTGTTTTTCCAATGAGATATTTCACAATAGCTTCATTTTTTTTTATTCTTTTGGTTTTGTTTTGTAATTTCTTGGTTTCTCATAAAGTCATTAGCTTCCATCTTTCCATTTTAATTTTTAAAGAACTATTTTCTTCAGTGAGCTTTTGAACCTCCTTTTCCACTTAACTAATTCTGTTTTCGAAGCATTCTCCTCATTGACTTTTTGGGCCTCTTTTGCCAATTGAGTTAACCTATTTTTATAGGTGTTATTTTCTTCAGCATTTCTTGGGTCTCCTTTAGAAAGCTATTCATTTGCTTTTCATGACTTTCTTGCATAGTTCTCATTTCTCTTCCCAATTTTTCCTCCACCTCTTTTACTTGATTTTCAAAATCCTTTTTGAGTTCTTCCTCGACCTGTGACAATTGCATATTTATTTTAGAGGTTTTGGAAACTTTAACTTCAGCTGAAGTTGTGCATTGTTCTTCCTCATATAAAAGGATGGAAGAAAATACCTGTTCATCATGAAAATAATCTTCTATAGCCTTATTTTTTTCCCTTTTTTGGGGGGCATTTTCCCAGCCAGCTATTTGACTTTTGAGTGGTTTGTCAAGAGGAGGGTATACTCTGGGGACCTGTAAGTTCTCAGTTCCTCCATCATGGCACAATCAAAGGAGAGAAGTCTACTCCTCTCTTGGCCTGCACACTGCTCTGGGTGTAACCAAAAACTTTTCTCCCCAGAATCTGTGAGTAGTAGAATTCCTTCTCCATAACAACCTCCATCTTGGTTGCTATACCCGCACTCCTCCTCACTCCCAGATCAGGCTCAGGGCTAAGATTTAGATCAGCTGCTCTATTCCCACAGGGGCTTTAGTCTGAGGGCTCCACAAACTGACATTTCTGTTGCTGCTGGTGCTGCTGCTGCTGCTACTGTTACCAGTGCACCCACCACTGCCTGAGGCTGGGGTTAGGGGAGGACCCTGCTCCCTTGTCCTTGAGCTGAAAATCTCTTTCACTCTGTTGCTCTGTGACTTCTTCTGCTCTAGAATTTGTTGAGAGTCATTTTCACAGGTATTTTATGGGCTGTTGGGGAAAAGCTAGAGTATTTGCATCTTTCTACTCTGCCATTCTGGCTCTGTCACCTGGTTGTCATTTTCTTGGAAGGTTTTTTTCTTGCTCTTGATATTTAGTCCCTTTGCCACTCACCATTTGATAAATGGTTAAAAGATGTGAATAGGAATTTTTTCTGAGGAAAAAAAATCTAAGATAGCAACAACCACACAAAAATAATCCATCACCATTAATTAGAAAAACAAAAATTTAGTAAGTCTGAGGTTCTGCCTGTCGAATGAGACTGTTAAAACTGCCACACACAGAAAAGACAAAGAATATATTAGAAGAGATGGAGGGAAGGCACATTGGTGCACTATTGGTTGAACTTTAAATTGTCAGTATGGGAAGCAATTTGAGACTATGCCCTATGAGTTACTAAACTTTGACTCATCATTAATATTATCAAGTCTATACACCAAAATTCAAAGAAAAAGATCCCATATGTACAAAGCATTTATAACATCTATTTTTGTGGCATCAAAGAGCAGGAAACTACAAGCTGCCCATCAGTGGGAAAGATCTAAGAAAATTATAGCAAATATAAATGTAGCATAAAAGTTAAGTTTCAAAGCAACCTTAAAAGAATGGCACAAAGTGATTCAGGGTCAAATGAGCAGAACCTGGAGAATTTTTTTATAGAATCACAATATTGTTGTAGAAGTAATCTATTTTCAAAGATTTAATATTTCAAATCAATGCAATGATCAACTATGATTCCAAAGTACTGATGATAAAGCATACCACATACTTTATAACAGAGATGCAATGGATTAAGGAAGCAAAATGAAATGTCTACTTTGGAAATGACAGTTTGCTCAAACATACAAATTTGTTAATGGAATTTTCTTTTTTATTTATGAATATATGTGGGAGGATTGGTAGAAGGAAGAAAAATAGTATTTGTTGATTTAAAGAATAAATTTGATTAAATGAAACTTAAACTTTGTCTGAAAGTTAATATCTGGAGCTATATCCATTTAGAATCCTGGAATAAGTGACAATAGAAAATTTCCAGACATGAAAAAATGCTGAATTGCTTTTAACTTACTGTTACCATTCAGCCATGGATAGTATGCATGTAATCTTGATCAAATTTTAGCCTGTCTAGTTTCAAAATAAATTCCAAGAATGTTATCTTGTATAAAGAAAAGTTGATTTCTCCAGCATGTATGCCAAGCCTCAGACTTCTAGGTAGTCTGATACTTCTTCTATGCAAGAGTGACAGGATATTACTGTTCAAGACAAGACAATTTCAAAATGTCATTGAGAAAAGCAATTACAAAATAATCCACAAAGACAAATAGAATTGTTAATTAGATGATGAAACATGGGTTGTGTATAATCTTACATCAAAGATAGAAATTGATATTCAGAGATCTTTTCTAGCATGGAGGATAACTTCTATTCATTCTTGGCTCTATTTCTCAAATGGTTATAGACCTCCATTAATTCAATTCCATGTTCATGGAGACCTCTCAAAATAGACCAAGGTAAGGGTATTCGATGATGGCTCTGCATAGCTATGAACTGAGTCTCTGTAATTGATGCAGTGATTTTTCCCCTCCTTACCCCCAGAAATTTATTAAGCATACAAAACAGTACTCACTGACAGTGGTTGACTTTATTAACCTACTTTCACTTCTAAAAAATTCTGGACAGATGACCCCAAAATGCATCTCTGGTTGTGATACAAATATTGAATCCACAGAAAAGACCGATCAGAAAATGATAATCTCATGGGGAAGGAAACTATCTCTCTCATTAAGCATATCTTTCTGGTTGGGATTCTCTGGATTTGTCTTCCTGGCCTTGATTATGACTTTCTTTAAGGAGGTCCCTGAATGAATTTCTGATTCTGAGATGATTCTCATTTTGGAAAACTACACTGGCTTCAATGAGTTAAACAATAAGAGCATTGTGTTATAACTGGCAAGGAAAATATCACCTGAACCACTTACATGTTGTTTATCCCTAATTTTGTGTTTCCTCTTTGTAGCACTGCTTTCAACTTAGTGGAATATTCTCAAACCACATTTGGCTGCAACTTTCCCCATAAGTTTAGGGAACATTTTTATCATAGATGTGTTTCATAATGGGTTTCCCGACAATGTGACATCCTTTATCAGAATTCTGCTTTGTTTAGTCTTCCGCTTCAGGCTTTCTAGAGCTAATATTTCTCCTGAGAGGGCATGCATGGCAGAGAAGTTCCTCTGTCCCCTGAAGCTTTTTGCCCTTAATTCTAGGAGCTCTGCTCCTACCTGGAATTACTGACCCCATCAGTCGCAGGACTCATTTATCTACCTGTCTTTCTCTTGGGTAGGCTTTAATGGCAGTGCTGACTGCACCTGAAACAGAATCAATGCTGGGTCAGCTGTTTGCCCACATTATTTTATTTTTAAGCTGACTCCTAATTTTATCAGCTCTTAATTTTCTTTCCCTTTTCCTGAATTCCTTTTAGTACTCTTCATGAAATCTTTGAATTTGCCTTTCTTCATTTTATGGTTAAAATTAAGTGCCAGGTCCATTAGCCTTGTTTATTCCTGGAATCCCCAATATTCTGCTAACCAGTTTTCATGATTACTGTTCAAGTCTTTCCTGAAAATATACGTTGCCAAAGCCTCCTCTATGTCCAAAGCAGTTCATGGTTACTGAAATAAAAATATATTCAATGAGTAGCCTAGAACTTTATGTTTATGCCAACATTCACATTTATGCATCTTTTTCCCCTCCTTTCTATGTATTTTCAAACTACAAACAACCCAATCATAACACATTTATGATTGTTTGGCAAAGTGTTTCCCTTCCCTATCAGTGGGAACACTAAATAAACATGAATCTCACTCCACGTCAAGTTTACTTATGTCTGATGTGTTGAAAGGGTCCAGGACTAAATCTTAAAGACTAATTAACATTGATAGAGAAAAATTCAACTTTTGTTACATTTCCTAGGAAAAACAATATTTGACAACAGAGGAGAGGGAGCCTCTAGTATAGGGGAAGATAAAGGAAATCAAATGTGCTGCTTACTGAAGTCTATAATTTTCAACCACTGGAATAACATCTGACTCCTAATAAAAAGTCCCATTACAAATTTTATAATCCTCAACAACAAACATATACATTTCAATAGAAAATAAATAACAAAAAAGGGGGCTACATTTGGCATGGAAAATTTTATATACATACAATTTGTTTTTAGAAAAAAGGTACATAAAATTTAAAAATGTAACAAAATTTACATTTATCTTACTTTCTGAAAATTTTCCCATTCTATATAATTAAAAAGATTTTCTTGATATTCTTTTATTTCTTTTATTGTTTCACATCTTTACCACTGCCTATTAAATCACACCCCAATTATAGCCTTCTCATAACAATTGTTTTCCAAGTACAGTTGAAATTTGGTATCCATGAAACTGTGAGGGACAAAGGTCAGAGTTAGAACCAAGGATAGAATTACGAGCAGGAAACCAGTGGAATAAACATTTGAAAACCAGCCCTGGTTCTTGAATCAACTCCTCCATTCTCTTATAAGTTCGACTCCCTACCACTGCCATCCCGTTCCCAAAAATCATACACCAAGTCATAAATGGAATTATATTAGGGAAAATTTGCTAATTTTGGAATGGTAGACAGAAAAGCTATATCTAAACACATTTAATGGCATCTCATGAACTAGTTAAAGAGCACATAGGTTTAAGTGAAAATTGGTTTATGAGTGCTTGGAGTAGTCTTAATATAAATTTTATTTCTTTACTTTTTTGGATTCTTTTTTATTAGTGAAAATTTTTGTACAGTCATTGAATTTGTCCTTTGGTATCTACCTGCCACTCAACTCTCATCTGTAAGTTGTAATGTGCTCTTTGGCCACACCCCAGTAAACTATCTCCACAGATGGGCTAAACCAGGTTGAGGGTAACCAACAGGCCTGGTAAGTCAGGTGGGTTTCTGCTTGTGAAGACTGGAGTGGGTTGTTCTAATGGCCATGATGGCAGCTGATCAGGCACTATGGTCAGGTGCTTATACCTAGAGGAGACATTGAAGACTCCAAGATAATCTGTTACATTCTAGGCCATTGCCTTTTTCCTGACTTTTGTCATGATGCTGGACTTTGATGTCTCTGGAAGAGAGAGCGAGTTTGATGATTTTGTGCAGTTCTGCCTTGCTTAAATCCAATTCAGGCATGATTCAAGTCTTCACCTGTGATGTCATAGATCTTTTTTTGAAAATGAAGGACAAACACGTTTATCTGGTCATTTTCGTAATTGACATCATTTTACCAGATTATGGTCATTAGGGAATTGTATGCTTGAATATATCTGCATTGTTCATACCTCACGCAAAAAGTGACATTAATACCATCATCCAAGGAGGGGTAAATTTGGAGAAGATACAGTTATCTGTTTTTTTGAGTGATGGAGTTTGTCCCATCTACAGAGCTCTCATTTGACTTTGGGTGTAGTGAATTCTAAAAATAGCAGATGATGCTGAATAAGGTCAAATGAATGGCAATAACATCTATTGATAATGGTCCCTTCTAGCTCTTTATCTATATTCGATTTTCTTGTACACTTACACACCAGTAACACTCTATTCCTATTGGTGAAATAAAATGCCCTCATAATGCTATTTGTTACACTAGTTGAGTCAGTAGGAATTATGTATATGAAATGCTCATGAGAAATATAAGCTTGACACTCAGCCTCTGTAATATCTCCTATATCCCAATGGAGTCATAAAGATTGAATTTGCAGTTTACTCCATCTCCCTTTTCTGCTTTAATTAATTCCCACTGAATATCACCACAAAGGAGCATTGCCCAGTAGCACTATCATATGGTTGAAAGGATACTGGGAAAAGAAGTGCATAAGGAGATAAAAATCATAGTGTGATAGCACAGATGTCTCTGTTCAGATGTTAAAATCCTCAGAGTTCACCATGTTGTATCAGCACCATTTAGTTAGTCTGTGGCATCATGACAGAAACTGCCAAGCAGGATGCCAACAGTGTCAAGCTTTTCGTATATAGACATCTGTCTGCTTAGAACTTCACTAACAGTATCAATTTGTTGTCACTGTTGTTGTTATATATGACATAACACCATCATCACTATCTAAAGACTTTTTAAAAATTAATTATCTGGAGAGCTGTGTGATTGAACAGTAAAATGTGAAATACACAAAAGTGAGACCTGTTCTTGACTACTTTATGCCAAAATGCTCAGTTGTCTTGGAGTAGTTTGTATTGGAGTCATTGACAATGCCTATCTATTTCCAATCTTGTGGCTGTGCATCAGTTTTAATAGAAAATTTTGTAAATCATCCAGTGTGTGGTGGTTAAAAATGGATCATATTTTTTTCTTACAGTTGTTGCATGCTGGGCCACTATACAGGGTAGCATATAAAACATAAAAGCATCTCTTGTCAATTGACAAAGTACAATTTTCAACAAGCAATAGCAACATTTTAATATTTTGAATGTAGTTCCTTTACTAACAAGTACTTAGAATTGCAAAGAAAAGAACAAGCTCAGGGAGAAAAAAAAATCTCCAAAATAATATATAATTATTTTTAATCAAAGCAAAGCAAAAAATGGACAAAAGGTTTTTAGGCTGAAAATACATATCTAATATACTAATTTTTGCAAAGGTTTATTTTGTTGTCTGGTTGGTATAATAAAAATAAGTAAAATAAAATTTCCATTTAAAAATCTCAATAATTTTAAGGAAAAAATATTTAAATCATCTGTCTCAATTTTCTAGCAAGCTCATCTACTGTTATAGTACGATATGAAACAATTAAAAAATACTCTTTTACAAAACACAAGTTAAGTCTTTCATGATTTGACTTTCAACACCTATATATGTGTATTTTAATGTGTGCATAGTTTGCATATATATGTTCATGCAGCTATAAGTGCATATGTATGTATAGATAGTACATATATGGTCATATAATGGTGTGTATATTTGTATTCATATATACATGTATGTTTCTGTATACATGTGCATATATGTATCTATGTAAGAATAGATGTAGAAATATGATCATTTTCTAAGTTATACTGTCCTATACAACTGTGTGTATGGATATATTTATATGTCTACTCAAATACATGTATATATATGCTTTTGAGTAGGTTCATGTTATCAACATAATCCTCAAGAATTTAAGTGTTTACAATGTGTGAACACTAAATACTGAACTACAAGTACAAAGTACTACAAGTACAAAGAATGAAACTTTTCCTACTTTCAAGAAACTTTTGTGCAGTATGCACATATATATTATATGTGTATGTTTACCCACATAACAAAAAAGTTCAAATTTATGCATTATCTGTGTGAAAGCAAATTAACAATGGCCTCCTTTTTTACTGCAATTATGATCAAATATGGTTGCTAAATATATAAAATCATCATGAAGCACAAACATTCCTTTAACTAATGATTTATTCATAAAAAATATCCATGGGTTTAAGCATCCAAATATGTAAAGGTGCAATATATTTCTTTTCCCCAAATGTTAAAACGTACATAGACTAAGTGTTTACAGAATGCGAGTTTTGATACCTTTATCATATCCCAAGGGCATAGGAATGCTTGATTTAGCAGCAGATTTTCACATCTGACAGAAAGAGAAATGGCAACTGTAATAATTATTCATCTTGTCTGTTTATTTTTAAGCTCACTTTTCCAGTACCATCTGACCTGACAAAGAATATAGAACATTGACAATGAGACCCATAATCTCAACATTTGTGTTAATTAATTATGATCTGAATGCTGGATAATAGCAACTTGAATTTTTTTGACTAGATGAAGATTTTAGTCTTATTTTCTGCAGAATTTAGACACACACACACACACATAATGTCCAATAGGGGATGGATGCTCTGAACTTTTGTTCCTTACCATATTTGAGGCATGCAAATAATTTTTAAGTCCCATGACAGGAATCTTCAAATAGATTCTTTCCAGCTTTGATTTTTTCATAATTATTTATTTATTTGTATTTTTTCTTGGTCAGAATGAAGCAGGACAGAAACTATCTTTGCTATTCATTGACCATCTTGATGGACTTTTCTAGTTTCTATGATCTTTACCACTTTTATGTTAACTGGTATCTCTCTTATTGAAATGCATATCCATATTATGTTTCTAGTTAAGGAAAAAAGAAAAGACTTTTATCAAATGTAGGAGATAGAATTTAGAGAATATTTTAAAAAGTATTTTACACATCTCTTGTGTTTTTATTAATTTTCATTGTTTCATCACTACTACCTTTAGGGAATAGACAAAGAAATCAATAACTTTTGAAATGGGAGTTAATTTTAAGCAGAGAGTGTCACAAGAAAAAAGATTATATTTAACCAAATTTGATGCTGTTAAAATATGTAAAAGACATGTAATTGTGGTCAGAAAATAGTATTAGAGAAAAAAAATCTTTAGTAGCAAGAAACTGTATTTTCCATGATCTTTTCCTACTTTATTACAAAGAATAGAAATTTGCAATGACATAGACTCCACAAGTGTGTGCATGTGTACATCAGTCATCCTTAAATTTAGCTATCAGAACTGTGTATTATACCTAAAATACAGAATGAGTTTTGGCTACCGTTAAATCTCCTGGATTGTAGCGTTTGATCTTAATTCAACATACAACTCAAGTTCTACAATTTACAAATAAAAAGTTTATATCTACAGATATTAGACTGCACCTGGGCAGGAAACAGCAAACACAAGATTTGAACCTAAATTTTACAATTCCAAATCTGTGTTCTTTCCCTCACAGCAGGCAATATTTGTAGTCAAAGCAAACTGAAACACACATACAGCAATGTGATGCAATTACATCTACTATGAGGATTAGGTACTATATCACATTTTAGGACACCTGGGTTATGTTTCTAATGCTACCTCAGTGGCCTGGTGAAATTGCTACATGATCTCCACAGTTCTTTAAGATGGAAAGATTCTACGGATTATAAAATCCCCTTTCCTCAAGAAGTAGAGAGTTTAATTTCCTGACTGAATGAGGAATGATCCAAGTAATAGAGCTACAAACTGAAAGCATCACTTCACATTTGAATGTTTTTAGACTTAGCTTAATCTGGATAACATACAATGTGCTGAAGTTATATGAAGAGAGGAGCTATCTTGAGATTCTAAATTAAACTAAAGGCATATGGGTTAGTTATGAAATTTTAGAAATTTCCAAGGAAGAAGATCCCATCTTCCCACCCTATCTTCACCTCTCACCCTTCAAAAAAACTACTTACTTCATTACTATAAAGATCAATAATTTTCTTCCATGTGTTTCCCAGTCTTTGAAGAAAATGACTCCATATCTGAATCAATTAAGTAGAATTTTACATGTACATATGTATGATTTATGTATACTTATGTATATAAACAGGTAGATACGTGTATATGGATGTTTGTGTGTGTATACTATAAATAAATGTAAGTATCAGTATTGGTGGTCACTAATCCATGATGAGGCTTTAAAAACATAATTAGATTGGTCTTTATATCAAAAATAAATACCCTATCTCTGGTTCAAGTCTTTCTAGATTCATAGAAACTTTTCAAGTAATTTTGAACTCTATTGGCAGAATTTTCAAGAACTCAGAGTAACCTCCACACCACAAAGAAGCTCTGGAGTAAAATTTTGTCAAAACTGAAAAAGGGCCCAAATTAAAAACCAACAGCTGGAGGCAGGGCATACCCAGAGAGTTCTATCAATATATATCAACAGCACATTCATACACGAAGGGTGTTTAACTTTTTCTGTTGTTATTATTGTGGTTTTTTTTGTTCACAACTTTTTTAGTTTAGTAATGCCTATAGACTATTCATGAGGATACTTTAGATGCATAAAATTTTAAAGGAAACCAATTATGTTGAAAAAATTATCATTTAAAAAAATATTGACAAGATATTCTTGGGCTTTGATACAACCCATTTTAACATTAAAACTGAAGCATATTAATGGTTTAAGAAACTTTAGAAGTAATCTAGTCTCATCATGTTATTTTACAGTTGAGGAAAATGAACCACAGAGGAGTTGAATGATTCATTCGTGGCTACATAGATAGTTATAGATAGTGCTGCAACTGGGAAAAGTTCAATGGTAATTGTTAAAAAGTCCAGTTATATTTTGGAAGTTGAGTGGTAGGAGAAGAGACATAGTAAAATTAATTTGGTGATTCCACAGAAGAAATGTTGTAAGGGTTGAATATTAGGATGCTTGTTTTCATTGATTGAAACTTACTAGGTTGCTTTTTCAAAAGTCATACTTTCTTTGGGGTTCAGGTTCATCCTCTGGAAAATAGGGGAAATATCTTGTCCCACACATCTCACAAGGTTGTGAGGTAAGCACTTTGTGAAACTTTCTAATCTTCTTTGAAATTTAAGTTGATGTAGACAGTCCATAATGTTATAGACTTTAAGCAGGTAGAAAATTTAAAATTTTTTAATACCAATTTTTTATTTTATACATGCAGAACTGCAAGCCCAAACATTTTTTGTGATCATCCTCCAGTCTCACAGGTAGTAAATGACACTAATATGAATTGTACTCAAACTTTCTGATCCTAAATTCCATAGTTTTTATGTTGCAGCCACTTGGTCTAGAAGTTTTGGACAAGAGGACCATTAAACGGCCTGTGAATATGCAAATTCTGAAGATTTGTGTCATGCAAATAGAAATTGTCACTCAAATATAAATGTGTGCAACAATTTATTTGATCTAACTTTGTTTAACACTCTATTATGTTAAACTATTTTGAGGGTCAGGAAAATCAAGGTTTAGATAAAAATTGTCTGAATTGATTGACCAAAAGGTAGAAATGACTAATAAAAACTGTAGATTTTCATCAGTGTGTATTAGTAAATAGGTAATGTTCATGCCAGAAGAATTTTAAGATACTTATAACATTTAACTAATTTTTTATTTTATTTTATTTTATTTTTTAAATAAATTTTATTTTATTTTAATTTAAGATACTTATAACATTTAACTATTTTTTAGGTTGTACTAAAAGAACAGTCACCTGAGGATTTAAATTTTGGAGAATATTATTTGGAGAAAACATATCAACATGAATGGAAATAGGTAAAATATTTCCTTAAGAATTTGGTCCAGGGGTGGGGGTGGGGGTGGAATTACACAGAAAATGTTGCTTTAGAAAACTGTATTAACAAATGTTCCATTTTACTCTACAGTTTATTTTATAAAGGTATCTTGTGACAAAATAGTATTTTACTACTTTGTGTTTTATGGAGGTAAAATTTTGTTGGAGATAGATCTTTCTTGGATTAGGTGAGTTCGTGGAGATTTTGATTGAAGATGAATCAGAAAAAGATGAACATCTGGTAGAAAAACCAGAAAAGGGAAACTCAAGAGAACAGCTGTTCTTCTTGCCAAGATGTTGAATACTGGGCTTTTAGTCTCTTAACTCTAAACAATTTAAGTAAATCATTGTTTTGGATGAAAAAAGTGTCTCCTTGTTGGTGTATAAACTTTGTATATTATATCTTCAAAGAAAAAGAAGTGTAGTGGCAGGAAAAAAGTGTCCTTAAAGGCCTACACTTTTTGAAGTGGTGGATTAAGATTTTAGGGTGGATTTGTATACATAATTGTTAGGAAGCATTCTCATATGAGCACCTGGGAACTATTGAATTTAATTAGGTTTGTTTGACTACAGCTGTTGCTCACTCTATATGAGTGCATCTGTGTGTGTGTGTGTGTGTGTGTGTGTGTGTGTGTGTGTGTGTGTGTGTGTGTATGTATGTTTTCTTCCTGAGTTACTGCTGTACTATGTTCTGACCTCAATCCATGCATAAAATTCTTATTCATGTTAGGACAAGCAAAAATCTATATGTATGGTTTTAGGTTTCAGGATGTCACTTAAGCAAAGAATTTATCTGACTCTTCTGTACGGCATACATGTTGATTTTCAACTCTACTCTTCTCACCTAATCAGACTGTTGTATTATTATTTTCTTGTAGGTTTTCTTTGGAGAAGCAGTGAATTGATGTACTGATTTAAAGTGAGGTTACTTGGACTGAGTTTGTGAAATGTTACTAAATTTGAAAATGATCAGAGAAATTTTGGAAGAGAACTTCATCCCCAGTGATAACTTAAAAATACTTTAATGTGTCTTCTATTAAATAACTCTCATTAATTATGTCAAAATAGAGAATACATTGGGTATACACACACCTCATAAGTACATATTTCAGGATTCACTAAATCAGTGAATGCCTGTCAGATATCTAGTATCTGATACTAGATTCACAGAAAGCAGTGAAAGACATAGTTCCTAATCTTAAATAGATTTAAGTGTAGAGGATGAATAAATTTTAGACAAAGAAAGCGTTAACCAGAAATGAAAGACCATAGTAAACATTGATTTTGTCATATGAGATGTTGGAAGACATGCCTTTTTCAGACTTGTTTAGAAACAGTAAAGATTACAATAACTAGAAAGGTCTAAATGTGAATATTGAGTACTAGTGATATGATGAAATTTCAGGAGAGACATCAGGTAATAATATAAAGGGAAACTGAATCATCCCCTCTTACCGGTTATTTCTAACAGGAAAGAAAGATTTATTTTTCTAAATATTATTAGGCTAAAATAAAATTTTTACATAGAGTTTCAGGATATCCATAAAAAGGGACAATGTGAATAAAATAATGTTTTGGCTGTCTTTTTTACCACTAGCCATTCTCTTTCTCTTATAAATAAAAAAAAAATGCTGACATTCTGGCTACACTATGAACCTCCCTATCTCCAGCAACTTTTGCTCACATTTTCTTAACCTGATGGATTTGTGATCTTGTTATGGAGTACCTTGCATTTATGAGGCCTCTGCTTTATGAGCTAGAGGTATAAGCCAAACATTTGATATGATTGCTGGCTTAAGAACTAAGCAGGTCAAGTAAGCATACCGAATCTAAACCTATATTTTCAAAACCTGCCCTTGGGATAATGAAAAGGAGATCCAGAAGAAACATTATATCAGGAATTCGTGAAAAGACATATTTTAAAAATCATTTTAAATCAGACTCAGGATTCACCCGAGAAATGACCCATCTATGTGAGGAGAGTACTACCACACCACAACATCAGATATTTGGGGAAGTAACTCATAATCTCATTGCCTGACATTGCCTTTGCCTTCTACCTTTAGAAAAGTTGTTCAAATTTAATAAAATGGAATTTAATTTGTAGTACTACAACAATTCAAAGAAATCACCTTCACAATTGCAAAAAGGTAGACATATGTCCAGACAATAAGTATTTCATTCAAAAGAGTTCTGGTATTCTGACTATTGTGGTCAACTTGAATAGCATCAGAATGAATTATTACTTATAAAGGTTGAGGCAATTCCAGACTTTACTAGGAGCAACACAATGTCCAGTTTGAGAAATGTAATGGTGCTGATATATGGTGTCTTGGTCAGACCACAACAGGAGCATTGGAGTGCATGTTAGATTCTACATCATAAAACGTTTGAAATTGGCATGGCCAATGGAGGACAAGCAGGATGGTTATGCTCTTTGGGATTTATTTGAAGCATCTCAAGATATTTCTTCTAGAGACTGAAAGGCAATGTGGGAATGAGAAAGGGTTTCCCCATCTTTGAATAATAGGCTTGTGGAAGAGGAAGTAGTTTGTCTTTTATTACATTACAAAATACACTTGGAAACACATTCAATTTAGGAGATTTTTTCAAGGAATTCTTACAATGAAGTAGTTATCTTTCTAATCTTGACTCCCCCAGACTTTATTATTGCTCTGAGAGCAATCCCGTTCACTCAAAGTCACAAAAACTGGTTAATGTAATTAAATCAACAGTTACTTCTAACATTTCTCTTTCTGTATCATCTTTACCTCTGTTATCATATGCATCTCCCATTGCCTATATTAGCAGTGCAAAGCAGCCCGTCTGGGAGTGACATAGGAGGCAGCACAATACTATGGGAATATCACTATTTCTAGAATCACAAGACCAGGGTTCAAGTCCCACAACTAATGTTAAGTGTCTATAACCATGAGCAAGCAGTTAACCTCCTTGCACCTTGGTGTCTTCAGATGTAAACTGTGTGTGTAGAAATAGATGATTTTGGAGTTCCAGATTTATGATCCTATTTAATCATGTGGTGTAATGCTCTCTAAGCCAAAGATTATCTTTGTTGTGATTGCCCCTTGCTATTGTACTGACTGTTTCTATAACACTACATGGACCACTAAGGGAATCAGACTAGAGAACTTACCCATTAAATGGTTGTTGTCCTTTGTTGAAGACGTTACCATTGTAAAGCTAAATTTCAATGTGTCTGATTGTGGCTGATCAGGCCAATACAAGCTCGGAATGCTCTACCACAGGTTGGGTACAGATAGTCTGTGTGAATATTTGGGATGCATATCCCAAATTTGCACATCCTACATTTACTTTGTGCCGTCTCAATTCTGCTTTGTTCAGAGCACAGCTCCTTTTCTTATGTGGGCACGTCATGCTGAGCGGTCCTGTACCAGTGTCTCCCATGTTGTACAGTCAAATCCAAAGTTCTTGAGAGAGACCTTAAGAGTGTCCTTGTAATGCTTCTTCTGTCCACCATATGATTGCCTGCCCCATGCAAGTTCTCCATAAAATAGTCTTTTTGGCAAGGGCACATTTTGCTTTTGAATAACGTGGCCAACCCATCGGAGTTGCGCTCTCTGAAGCATAGTCTGAATACTTGGCAGTTCAGCTCGAGCAAAGACTTCAGTGTCTGGTACCTTATCCTGCCAGGTGATCCTCAGAATCTTCCTAAGACAGTTCAAATGGAAGCGATTCAGTTTCCTAACATGGTGCTCTTAGACTGTCCATTTTTCACAAGCACATAACAATGGGGTCAACACAACGGCTCTGTAGACCTTCAACTTGGTAGAGTACTTGCCAGGGATGTACACATTGACAGTGAGGTTGATGAATGCATTGCCAGAGCTAGCTCCATGTTTGGGAGGCTCCAAAGAAAGGTTTGGGAGAGAAGAAGTATTAGACTGACTACCCATTAAATAATGTAAAAATAAAAGGTCAAAAATTTGGCTTCATGTAGACTGGTGAATAAGTTGCTGATTATTTGAAAGCAGACATCTCTCCAGAATGATCAGAAGACTAGATGCTAAAGAGGGCACAAATGATTTATTTCCTAGATGGAAAAGTTCTTTACAGAGGAACTAACTGGCTTATAGGGAAAGACTATGTTATCCTTATGTCTAAGAAGATATGAACACATAAGTCAGGAAATTCAAGATCTGTTAAAGATATGACCTGACCAAAGAATCCAACACAGAAAATAAGTGCTCCTAGCACCAATGCAATACCCACAGCAGCCATGCATATGCATGCATATTTCTAGGGCAAATTTGCAAAATATAAACTCTCTTCCTCACAGATGAAATCAAGACATTTATGCAGATAATAGAAAGCCAGATCCATCACAGTAGCAAAGAAATCTATACACATTGTCAATGCAGGGAGTAAGGCTATCCCCAAGGCTTCCCTGCATCAGGCCTCCCCAAGAACAAGTTCCCTTAGGCAAAATCACTTCCTCTCTCACTCCAGCTAACTACTCAGTTTTGCCTACTTTCTCTCCCTTAGCTCCACCTCACACTCTCTTCCTGGCTGCACCTTCCTGCCATACCACTAGACTGTCATGTTTCGCAAGCACCTAACAATGAGGTCAGCACAACAGCTCTATAGACCTTCAGGACAGTCTAATGGCAAGTTCTTCCCCTACCATCAGCTGCACATGACTCAAGCTGTGGGCTGGGCCAGAGCTCAAAATAGGTCATATGAGAATGAAGGGGCAGGGAAGATCTTTAAATTACCAGTATGATTACATCATATTCATTAATAGTTCAACGGGAGTTTAGGGCTAACCAATGCCAACATAGCTCCATAACAATACAACAGTGATAACACAAAATAAAGATATAAAACAATATCTTAGGGTGATGGCTTGAGCAAAAGTACCCCATCATTCTCCCCTCAAACAAATGTGACCCAAAATCCCTTGGCATAGGGGTTAAGGTCTCTTATTCTACACCTACTTCCTGATGACATTGGACATATATCTGTCCTTGCCTTGTGAGCTTCCATTCAAGAGGTCAGTTCTTTAGCTGATATCCAGAACTTAGTCAATGCCAGGTTAAAGGGTGACCTATTGTCTTGGACAAAGGTGACATCCAGTTTAAGCAGTCAGTCATCTGCAAGTGGAGAACACTACTCCTGAGGGAGACAAATCTAGTAAACAGGTTAAACAAACAAAAATCTAAAGACAATGAGGAGACAATAACCAGAAGCTGAATAAATGGATGTGTTTCCAGAGTCTATGAACCCATTGGAATTGCATTCATTTCTATCTTCCTCACTGCAGGGTTTCCCTATATAAGAGAGACCTCTGCCCAGTATCTATTAATGCCCTAGTTACAGTAGTTGATCCATTTTTTTCAGCACATGCTTAAACTGAGATGGGGTCTGTAATCCTGTCTATGTACTTCTTTAATCTGATCTGGGCCTTATCAAATTTGTTATTCTCCCTGAAGGTGTGACAAATTTGAATACAATGATTCAGGAAGATCTGTAGAGGCAGCTCTTACTTCCCTATTTCCATCTAATATTGTCCTTTTTCTTTGTCAAAGACATTTTATACAGTTTGTTAGTTGGAATAGGATCTATTCTTCCAAAATCTATCACTGAAAGCAGTGGACAATTCTTGCCTTTATTCTAACTTTGAATCTACTGGTTATTTACTCTTTTCTCTTGAGAAAATTTATCTTCTCCCCATTCCCCTAAGTCACTTAACTGTGAAATCCTATTCAGTACTGCTGAAAGAGAGTGCCCTATTTTCCCAATTAGTAGAGTTCTAACTAGGAGCTCAGCAGATTTCACTATTATATCACCATAAGAAATGGTCAAGGGAGTGCTATGACAAGCTTTGGAGTCTCCTATCATTACTGCAGTTTTCACTGCCTCTTCCTTTAACTTTCCTTTACAGTCTCTAAGTGGGCAGCTAGGTGGTGCAGTGGACACAGCCCCGGTGCAGGAGTCAGAAGGATCCGAGTTCAAATCTCACCTCACTATCTGTGTGACCTTGGGTAAGTCACTTAACCCCAATTGCCTCATCCTGAGTCATCTCCAGTCATCCTGATGAATATCTGGTCACTGGATTCAGATGGCTCTGGAGGAGAAGTGAGACTGGTGACCTGCACAGACCTCCCTCACTCAGAACAAAGTCAAGCACAAGTCATGTAATCATTTCTGATGGCATGGTCTTCTTCATCAATGAAGGATGAATACACACACACAGTCTCTAAGTGAATACCAGGATTTACTCCACTGGTCACACAGAGTCAGGGAAACTGCTTACTGCGTCCTTTGGCAGCTAAAGCTAGCAAATTGGTTCCATTGTTGTCTCACTGAATATGGTAATCCCTAAAAGTTTGTTGTTGAAAGGATTTTCACTAATGCATATTAATGTCTAACAATCTATGTCAGGTTCTTTTGTCACTGATTTTCACCATCCAAGATACTAATGATTTTCTCATTTGGGAGATGAATCAGCAAAATATCAGTGACCTCTTGCTGAGAGAAATCCTCAGTTACTTCCTTAGGCATTGTGTGCTCCCCCCATTCTCCTGCTTCCTTCATAGCATTGGACATATGCCCACATTCCTAGAAGCCTCTTCATCTGTTATTTTATTTTCCTCCCACACATTTTCCTATCAGGTGCCTGGGCCCCAAACAGGCCCTTTAGATGTAAGGGTTACATTCTCTTTCCATTATTAACTTTTCCCTTCCATTTTTTTTTCCTGAGCCACTCTCATAGCTCTTTTTTCTGTTGTCATCTGATAACTTTTTTAACTTACTCTTCTAAAGGAAAACTCTGATGCTGTAGCATAGAAAGCTTCTCTTGCAAATCAGCCAACTCCTTTTTCAGCTGAACCTTTTCTTCTAGCAATTTGCCTCTACTTTTACATATAATGCAATAGCTTGTTAACAATACCCATCCTTTTCTACATATCACTATCATTCCTTTCCCCAGTTCTACTGGTACTCCTTGCAAACATCTTTTTTTAAAATCTCTTATCTCTCCCTTCCGTAACTTTGATTCCCAGTTTTCACAAAGTCCTGTGCTTTTAGCCCATTTTCTTGCTAATGAGGAATAAGGTAAATTCTCCCATCCTAAGATACCCATTTCCTTCCCTGGAGCCTTCCTGTATCCAAGTAGAAGTTTTATATTTCACGCTCCCACCCTCATCACCATTTGTAAATCCAATGCAATACTCACAGCAGCTATTTATGGATATGTATACATATTTCCAGGGTGAATTTGAAAAATTTAAACTCTCTTCCTCATAGATGAAACCAAGATATTTATTCAGAAATCAGAAAGTCAAATCCATCATGGTAACAAAGAAATCTATAGAATTATAGACAATATCAATTCAGGGAGCATAGCTAACCCTAAGCCTTACTTCCAACAGGCCTCCCCACAAACAAGCTCCCTTAGGCAAAATCACTCTTTCATTGATGCTAACTGCTGTGCTCTGCTCTCTCGCTCTCTCTCTCTCTCTCTCTCTCTCTCTCTCTCTCTCTCAGCTCTGCTTCACTCTCTCTTCCTGCTGCACCCTTCCAGTTCCACCCATTCAACAAGGTCCTTCCACCATTGGCTCTATGTGACTCAAGCTGTGGGCTGGGCCAGAGCTCAAAGCAAGTCACATAGGCCTATTAACGTCCGGGAAGATCCTCAAATTACCTTACCATTACAGTGTTTCATAGAATTTGTTTTTAAAAGCTCAAGGTTAATGTATGACAGTCTTGAAATTGACTTATATTACCTATGTTATATCTACATAGCACAGTGAATAAAGATGAGACTTTCATAAATTTCAAGGGTATACTAGATGTCAGATTTTTTTTCTGGGAGATGTAACCTATATTTGAGATGACTTTTCCTTTTCCCACTACTCACTTCCTCATAGCCCCTCAAAAACACACTTCACTTGTGAAGTGAGGATTAAAATATGTCAATAACTGAGAAATTACCAATTGAAAGTAAACCTAAAATTATTGGATGAATCATGGGCCATGAGACATAATAAACCATAGGAGCACACTTTAACCCAGGACACTGTAACTAGATAGGACTGAAGACCACCTATCTTTCATTAAATTGACCTTATTAATATCATTATTTTCTTAGTTGTTTTTAAAAGGCTTGAAATAAAAATGAATCAAAATTGTTTTGTGGTTGTAAGTGGACCATATTTCATTAACCTATTATGATTTGTATTTACATATTTTGGACTAGCTGGCTACTTGGAGTAATTCCACCTCTCAAATTTTATTATTCTCTGATATCATCAAGGCATATATGCCCCAAAAGGATATAAATTTTAATATTACATGATCCAGGGAAAGAAAATGATCAGTCTGAATACTTCACTAGTACTCATAAAATATTAAATGGTTTAGAAGAAGGTTTACACCAGGTAGGAAAAAATTTTGAATGGAATATTTAATGAATGAAAAGATGAAAAATAGCAAAGGATGAGTAAAAATTCAATTTTCAAGTCTTCACTAGTGACACAATTCAATTTGAGATGTTATTTTAAAGTCATTTGGAGGGAATATTGGGAGAGTTTGGGTTGCTGCCTCTACTCCACCCTATTAATCCTGTCCATTCTCTGTACTTGTAAATCCAATACTATCAGAGCATCCAGCCCCTAGTAGTACTTATTAAATGCTTATTGATTGATTGAAGTGATGCTTTATACTATGAACAGAAGAACTGGAGTAGAGAGAGTTGACATGAATGTATCAATATTCTGTTAAAAATTATATATGTATGTGAATTATGGAATTTTTATATACTTTAGTATCAGAAGCACAATTCTATATATAAATGAATTATATTTGGAGAGATGGAAATGGCTTTCGTAAGCATTACTAAAATGAGTAAACATTACCAGAGAAAAGAATTGGATGGCTTATTCATTTGGAAGAAATAATGAATAAGATCAAGGAGAAATGAAAATTGAAAGTGAAACTGCTTATCATGAAACATTATACAATACAGATTTCTAGACCCTGGGAAATAACATGAGAGGATATGTGGAAACCCATCACCATAGTCATTTTAAAATTAGACTGGACAAAATATTGAAAAGCATACTATGAAGACTAGTGCCTGCATTGCCTTAAAGATGACTAAGTGACCCTATGGGTCTTTTCCATCTCCAACTTTGATGATTTCTATTATCTGGGTCTATCTATATGATAACTTGTTTTAAAAAAAATGCTGCATTACATTACATTATCTACATTCTTCTGTGTGAGAAATAAAAGAAGGACAGTTTTGCTGAAATGCTGGTATATGAAGATAAGGTTAATTGTTACTGGGAAAGGTTCATCAAAATGAAAAAATAGAGATTTATATTCTAAGAGAATAATTTTGTGATTACACAGGGTAAACTCAGTCCCCCTGCATCAATGTAGAAAACAGCTTATTTTATCTATGCCATCACTAGCTAATATAAGCATTTTTGCATGTGAATGACTCTTCTTGTTAGAATATGATTTTCTAATGAGAGACTCAACAATTTTATTGGAACTGTTCAGAAGCTTAGAGCATCATCTCTAGCCAATGTACTTAATTTTTTTAACCTAAACATTGGTAAGTAATAGTATTGCAACCTGGGAGATCCCCAACTTCCTACTAGATGAAATTAAAATGGGCTACAGCACCACTTTCTGAGGTGATCCTAATAGTCTGGAAATACCTACAGAGCATAGTAGGTTAAATATTTTATCTATTACATTTTTTCATATTTCTGGTGGGAGAAATACAATAATAATTTTCAGATCAGAACAGTTGGCCAGAGTACAGGTGGGTAAATAGTTGTTCCCACTTGGGTCTCTCAAAGCAGGTTTGGTTTCATCTTAAACTTAAAGTTAATCTATAAATAAGTAGCCTGAGATGAGTGTACATAACTCTCCTCTTTGAGAAATAATTTCAAATTGAGTTGTAATCTTGAAAAAAGTGGGGTAGATGGGCTCTGGAAGAGAAGTGCAGGACATATGACTTTTGAGGACATAGATCTGTGTTTTCAATATGAGGTCAGAGGATGTGAGAGAATTCCATAGACCTTCCTGCCTCCTGGTACCCTAATCATCTTGATGGCTTGAATCTTTTGTATATAGTAGGCATTAAAAGATCACTCCATGGCCCCTTTATTTCTAAGCCAACATTGAAAAAACATGTAAAATAGCAATATTGTACAGTGGAAGGAGCAGTGATATTTGAGTCTGAAAATCCTGTCTTGATCATTTAGCATGTGCATGTTATTAGCCAGATTTCTGTATTTGTAAAAAGAGGGCTTGCACATGATAGTCTTCTATGGGTTATAACCTAATTCTAATTTTCAAGGAATTATTAAGTTTTTGATTCTCTATTTCTTTTCATAATTTTCTGACTTTCTTTTCATAATTTTCTTGGATTTCTCTTATTTTTTCTATTTTTTCCTCAATCTCTCTCATTTCCTCTTTAAAGTCCTTTCAAAGTTTTTCCAAGAACTTTTGTTGGGTTTGTGATCATTTGATGTTTTGAAAAAGGAGTGGATTTTTTAGCTTTACTATCTTTCTCTGAATATGAACCCAGATCTTCTCTATCCCTATAGTAACTGTCTATGGTAGGGTTCTTTCTCCTTTACTTACTCATTTTCATTTTTTTTTTCCTTTTTAGCAGCATATTATCATAATTAAATTCTAGTCCTGAGATGTGGAAAAATGATGCCCCACGCCTCAGGTCCTTCTTATTGTTATATTCTGAGTTCTGTCCTGGGGCCCAACCTTTGGCTCTCCTCTCCACACCTAAGGCATTGGTAGGGCCCCAACCATGCTATCCCTCAAACATTCTTGCTCCCTGTAGTCTCTCTGGAAGCCACAAAATTTCAACTGTCCTCTCTGCCCTGAAACTGAAACCAAGAATTCTGCTTTCCTACAAGAGCCCACAGCCAGAAGGGTCCCTGCTTCTCTACTACCACACTTACCAGGCATATGCTAACTCCTTTTCCCCTGAAGTCATAGCCTTAGACCATTTCTGGGCAGCACAGTTGTGTTTAGTGTCCCTCAACTGTGGGAGGTCTTTCACTTTTCTCCTACTCAATCATTTGATCCCCCACACTGTCCAAGTGGTGAAAGTTCCTGAGGCTAAGGCTGTCTCTCAACCCAATTCCCCCCAGGGCTTGTTTGTTGATTCTGAGAAGTAGGTCTGGAGGTGTTTGCACTTCAGGTCAAACCTCTACCCCTGGAGGTCCAGTCTTTCCTCCAGGCTTCTCAGGTTGTTTTATAAGGACAACTGTTTTACCCACACTTCTATTTATTTCTGCTGTTCTGTGTTTACTTTGAAGTAATGTTCTGTCTTTTTCTTTGTGGAAAAAATTTGGAGAGCCTGAAGCTTTCTGACCTACTCTGCCATCTTCTCAGAATCCTCCTCAGCCAACATCCCAAAGAGAAATCCTGAGCAAAAAGAATGTGCCACTCCATCCTCCTCCTCCTCCTCATCATCATCATCAATCTTGCTTATTAATTTCATGTGCATGAGTGAGTGTTTTTTCTTCCCCTGTCTACATTATAATATTTCTTCAGAACATTAGGGCATAACTAACTGTACTGCCCTACAAAAAGTAGTAGATCAATATTAATAAGTATGAAAAATAGAAAAATGTGTTATCTCTACATATTTCCTTTGCTTTCTCTTTTCGTTAGTCTAACTTAAAGTTTGTGATTGTTTCCATAAACACTTGTGTGTGTATATGGTATATGTATATTTGTGTATATGTTTGTATGCAAAGTTATTTAAAGTGCATTGGACTATATTAGTCTGCTTCTTATTTATTGATAATTAAGAATCTGCCATCGTAAGCGAAATAGTTTGTAACTCAATAAGTTATGTAACCTATTGGACATTATGAAAATACATGGTTATTTTTCTAAATATATTTATTCTTACAATAACTCCTAGTTTTAAAATAATATTTTATGTTAAACATCACAAGCAAAACTATAATGAAACTAAAACAAATGATAGAGAAAAAATCACATGTAAAGAAGAGGAGCAGTATGCAAACTTTTTGCAATATATTTAAGTTGGGCATCACCAGTCCTCCAGTGATAATATAAAGTTATTTGAACTTGATCCAATGAAGTGTAGTGGGTAAGAAAGAGAAGCAGTTGAAAAGAGTTGACTACTGCTTGAAAAATCCAATAGCACAAATTACTCTGAAATGAATTCCCCTTTATATGAGAAGGACTAGGAAAACTACCAAGTAGTAAAGAATTGGACTTCAATAATAATTCAACCCCTCCCCTCTGGAAAATGTTCACATTATATGTGAAAATTGATGGAGATGGGAACTGAACTTCTGACTTCATTAGCATAGAGAAATCCTAGCTAAGGAAACTCTTAACTACTAACACAGGTCAACATTTCTGACTCAACAACTTAAGGTCCTTTGGAATTAACTAGAACCCTGAGAGGTTACATGCCTTGCCCTGTGTCACACAACCAATTCACTCCAAAAGTGGGACTTGAATCCAGGTTTTTCTGACTTTAGGGCTGGCTCTTTCTCCTTACACCATAAAAATCAGTGAGCTAAGACATCATGTACTAGATCTATAATTCTTTTAGCCATCTGGGTACAATTATTCTGTTGCTTCAAAGCTTGATCTCTAATCTATCCACCTCCAACTTCTTTCAATGCACAAGATGTGATTCCTTTATAGCCCCACCCACAGGATTTTATTACCATAAAGGCTCTTTGTAACTGACCTGCCTTCCACCTCAAATCTGAGCAGCCAAGAGAGGCTCTCAGGGGAGAAAAACCCTCCTATTTCTATGTCTGTGTCACTACTGAAGGCAGCCCACATCACCTTTCAGTATTCTTTTTCATCTCACAACTGCTCCCTCACCCCATACACAAACTTGATGATGGAATTTCTACTATGTACTCTGACATATACTAGCCATGTACACCAGGGAAAGTCATTTAATTTGTATCAGGTATGTACCCTGAGTGAAAAGAGAACTGAGACTGTAATCAGGAAGATGTAATTTCCAACTCGGCTTCTAATACTATGTATGACCCTAGATAATTCATTTAACCTCTATTTGCTTCAGTTTCTTCAACTATGAGAATAGCAGCAACTATCTCACAATACTGTTATGAGTATCATATAAGATAATATTTGCAAAAAATGCTTAGCACAGTTTCTGGCACATAATAGATAGATAAATGATTATTCCCCCCCCCCTCCGTGCACAACTCTTAAAATGATGAGTTACAATCAAGGAGAAGAGAGCTCTCTTGCAATTGAAGTTATAGATCCAAGATACCACCTTCCCTAAACTAACGCCCACATAAAGTTACCGGAGTCTAGCAAAATGTTTTAATGACAGTGGTCTAATATGTGTTGAACATGAAATAGTTTTAAAACAGAACACAACAACTGGAAGCCCATGCATAACAGGTACATATATGTACCCATGCATACACATATAAATACATATATGAATTCCCACACATACAGATATGAATTTCCACATACACATGAATTTGATATACATAGATGCATATGTGCGTATATGATATGTAAAATCCACATCTACAAAGGAGATAGTCATTTTTACTTTTGTAGAGGGAAGAAAGATGACTATGCTTGAATAGGTACTTGTTCACTCTCTTATCTTCAAGAGGATAATTGGAATTGAATTATATCTGTCACACATCAGACATTTGCAGTCTAGTATGATATGAGGTTTTTAAGGACTCAAGATAAAAGCTACTTCTGTTGGTTCCTCTGGGTGAGAAGCAGGTTCACTCCAGATGCGGTGGTTAGCAGTTAGTGTAACTTTGGTCAGTTTAACTCCTTTCCCATCAAATACATAAAGAAAAAGACAATCTCAGATAAGAAGCAAACATTTATCAAAGCAAACCATAAAAGAGAAATTGAGGGAAAACACATATTAGTTTAAATGATAAACTGCACAAGAGGAAAGGGCCACTGCAGTTTGGGAGTGTGATGTAATCTCATGTCAACCAAAGAGACAATATTACTCAATAACTCTATTATCAGCAGTTTCTAAGAGTACAGGTAATGGTACTCAGAGACATCTTAGAGTTTTGCCTCTTTTTGGTTTCTAGCCACATGTCTATGATTCTAGAAGACTCTTATTAGCCACCCAAAAAGTCCATGTTCTCTCTTTCTGTCCGTCTCTCACTCATGGTTTTCTTTTTCTCTTATACTCCCCCAAACTACATTTTCCCTTACGTGACTAACATATAAAATCACAAGTAGATGGGCAATCAAGGGATGATCAAGTGCCTATGAAAACAATAGACAGCACAGTCAAGTGCAATCTTTGAGGGCAGTCTTAGGAGTCAATTACAACTCTCCTTGAAGGATTTATAGATTAAAAACAAAAGAAAACATTAAGTTTAAAGCTCATTATAGGTAAATTGGGAAATAGCATACACCAAATCAAAGAAACAGGAATAAGAATGAGAAAAGTGAATGCATGGTGCATACCGTCCTTCACAAAAGAGACAAGTGAAAGTGATGCTGTAGGGAAGAAATGAGAAAGGGAAATGAAACAGTAATTTAATTTTTTTAATCACTTGGATGGCAGTTACTTTGTAAGAAGAAAGTCAATTTCTACTAAGTGAGTTAATGAAAGCTGTTCAGAAACTTGGTTATTGAGCAAACTACATCAATATTAAACAATATATAATTAGGAAGAAATTTTATATTTATCTAAGTCATTTAATCTATAACATAAAAGCTTCTGAAATATTTTTAACTGAACTTTATTTTGCCTTCTTATGTTTGCCCTACTCATATATGGAATCAAAGTAAGAAAATTCTTTACTTAACCCAAACTTCTAAACTTAGTTTAAATCTCCAGAAATATTTTTACTTTATAACAGTCCCTGTGTCAATTAACTAGACCTTCCCATTCATCTATTTAAGTTAATTATTTAATCTATCCAGAATCTGTGAGGTAAATAAAGCTTATGGATCAAGAAACTTGAATAATGGAGGCTAAGTGGTTAACGTTAACATTAAATATTGAGACACATAAACACCAGGCACATTCCTGCCCTTTCCTAACTTGTGAGAATTTCCTTTAGGGTGTATACTTTCAAGAGCCAGATATCTTTATAGGTGTTCCAAGTGCAATTGTGCAGCATCGACATAGAAAACAACTGTAGATACTTAATAGATGATTGCTGTTAATTATTTTAAAGTATTTTACATTTAAAGCGTAAGTAAAGTCAATTTGTGTTCATATCTGTGGTAAAATTTTCCAGAGCTTTCTATAAACAAAATATTTAACTCCTGTTAAGGCTCTTTCTCATTAGCACAGTGTGAAGGGTTTGCTTGCTTTTGAACTGCCTAAAATTAAAGCAATTAATTATATCACAGGGCTGGAATGATTTTGCCATTACTGACTGCTTTGAAGGGGAATATTAAAAATGTGAGAACTTCAGAAACATGGCAGTTTTAATTCTCACTTCAGCCACCTACTGCGTTTCCTCAAAGCTCAGACAGAGGTTCTTGAACAATACTTTGGCTTACTTTTTCCTTACTTAGTGGAGTGGATGACAGGCATGTTTTCATAGAGAGTCCAGAAGATTTATGGAGGACGAGTACCAAGCAAAAATTACCTGTTCTCTTAGTGATCTCTCTTAGATGAGAGAAATCTAAACCCACAAAGAATTAATGAATAGTTTTTACAATTTCACACTTTAGTTGTTTGTGTCTTATATTTATTAAAAAAAAAACTGTTCACATTTTCTTTTCTTTGGGGAAGTGTTAGGAAGAGTAGACAATATTCGACATAGGGCATATCTAAGATAAAATATCAATGCAGCTTTGATGTATAGGATTTAATGAGGTAAACATGGACTTCTAGAATCTTTCCTGAACTGGATGCTTAGGGAATTAGCTAAGCATACCATAATCATTCCATGCTTTGAAAAAGCCAGACTTTATTTTTCCTAATAGACATTTTGATCTTTGAACATCCAAGAAAGTCCTTTTTTTTTTACATCAGCAGAAATTATTGGCAGAAACATTTGAAAGTTTAACCTTTACATCTAAAAAAAGGTGAGATTTGAAGCATTCTTCACTTGAATGTTTTGAAGTAAATGCTCTCTAGCACAAAGATGTGATAAAAAAAGAAAACCCTTAGCAATTCTCTTTTTTTCTACAGAAAGGATGAATAAAATTCTAACACTTCAGGCAATTATACTTGTACCTTATCTTTCCCCTGAAAAGACCTCCTGACAGATTTCATGAACCTGTGACTCTTCTCATCATTCTTCCTTGAATCTATATTCCTAGATACAGTGAGGTACAATTCTGGTGGATAGGGATCTGTGTCAAAGATAGAAGTCATTAAAGTTGTTTCCACTAACTTTTCTTCCTACCAAATCAAAAATTCTCACTTGAAAAAAGGATCTTATTTCATTTCAATTAGAAAGAACATAATAAGAACAAGAATGCTTGTTTTACTATAGCTTCACTTAATTCACTAATTGATTGTAATAGTGTCCAAGTCCTCCCAGGTGATACAGGGAAGAAAGCAAACCACTTGGACTCAGATGGCCTACTTCATTTGATTCTTACCAAAACCCCACCCCACACAAATATCACTGAAGGTGTTTATTGAATTAAAAAAAACATATTAACACTCTTTAGGTTGTGTTGTATTTGTTGTTGGTGAACATTTCCCAATTACACATTAATCTAGTTCAGTCACACTCATGAAATGTTTTGTGTATCTGAAATCTCTGCCACAGGTCCATGTTACAAATTAGGAAAATAACTCTTAAAACAAGTTAAATTTAGGCAGCATTATTTACTTTTGTTTCAAGAATACTTTATCATTCTATAGAAAAAATGAAGATCTCTTGTAGATTTGATAAAATGAAAGTCAATACATTTTGTCTTTTTAAGATTGAGGTTGAGATAATTAAAATGTAATTAATATATAATACATTTTTATATTGCACTGTAATTAAAATGGTTTGCATGGATATTAGCATTACTGTCTACAGGTATGTATGTATGTATGTATGTATGTATGTGTGTGTATTTTGTTGTTGCTCAGTTTCAGTCATCTCTATCTCTTCATGATCCCTTTTTGGGATTTTCTTGGCAGAGATACTGGAGTGGTTCACCATTTCATTTTCAGCTCGTTTTGTAGATGAGGAAACTGAGGTCAAAAGATTTAAGTGACTTACCCAAGGTCACACAGATAATAAATGTCTAAGGTGGATTTGAACTCAGGTTTTCTTAACTTGAAGTCCAGAAATCTATTCACCATGCTACATAACTGTCATGTGTGCATGCATGTATGTGCCCACATATAACACACATGTGCAAATAAACACACACACATATACTCACAGATGTGTGTATCTAAGACAAATCCATCAATGCAGAAGGAATATTCTAGTCTGCCACACCAAGATTGGGCACCCTTCAGCCTTCCAGGTTTTTCCATCTCTCCTGCACATTCTTTTTTGTGTTTTTCCTCTCCATACCCATAACAGTGTGAACTCCTTGAGAGCAAAAAAACTGCCTTACTGTTTGTGCCCTTATTACTTTTTTCTTTTTTTTAAACTTATTTATTTATTTTTACTTTTCACAAGAATTTGAGTTCCAAATTTTCTCCCCATCTCTCCCTTCCCCCCACCCCAAGAAATCATGTGTTCTGATTGCCCCTTCCTCCAATCTGCCCTCCCTTCTATCATACTCTTCCCTTCCCTTATTCCCATCTACTCTATATTCTTGTAGGACAAGATAGTTTTTTATATCCCATTACCTGTATTTTTTATTTTCCAGTTGCACATAAAACCAGCTTTTAACATTCATTTTTAAAACTTTGAGTTCCAACTTCTCCTCCTTCCTCCCTCTCCACCCATCTGCACTGGGAAGGCAAGCAATTCAATATAGTCTATGCATGTGCTTCCATAATAGTCATGTTGTGAAAGACTAACTATATTTCCCTCCATCTTATTCTACTCCCCATTTATTCTATTTCCTCTATTAATCTTGTCCCTCCCCAAAAGAGTTTACTTATAATTACTCCCTCTTCCATTTGTCTGCCCTTCTATCATTCCCCCACCAAATAGAATGTGTATATTATTCCCTCCCCAAGTCAAATGGAATGAGAGCAAGTTTCACTTTTCTCAGCATTTGGGTAATTGGAGAGACAGAGGGCACAGGGTGAGTTGAACTGGGAGAGATAATATGTAAAAAAAAAATAAAATTAAGAGGTGAGAGAGGACTATATTGGAAGGAGAAAAGGAGAAATAGAATGGGGCAAATTATTTCCCATAAAAGATGCAAGAAAGAGCTTTGTTCAATGGTTCTAACGGGGAGGTCAGAGGGAAAATGTGAAGCTTATTCTCCTTATTACTTTCTTGCCCCTGATAAATGCTTTTTCATTCATTTAGCTCTCAAGCCTCAATTTAAAGAAAAATATTACATTTCCTTTTATAAGTTAGCAATTGTATGCATCACTTCATGAAATCCATGTATTTGAGGTAGATAGTGATACTACAGAAAATTCCTTTTAGTTTTAAATTCATGGATTTGTATCCTATGTCAATGGAGCAAGAGACTCAGTTGCCTGCATTTCAGTTTTATATTTTTGGTTAAATCAAAACTCAGTCTTGAGGGTTTGCATGAGATTTGAATCCAAACCACTAATTTTTTACATAGCTTCCATCTGAATCTATAATTCATTCCAGCTTTATTTGAATCTCAGCCTAAGTGGGAAGAAAGAATTACAAATATTTTGGTTTACTTGGCTAAAGAATCTGTTAGTAGCTAACAATTTGCTGAGTTTTACTCAGAAATAACAAGAACACATGTAATCTATAAAATGATGCATCATAAAGCCTTAAATACATTGTTTATATGGAGAAATTATGAAAAATATATTTAAAATTATATTCTTAGTTATATCTGCATTAGGCTCACATTTTCTAGTGATATTTTTTTTTCAGAAGTAGACCTGTTTTTTCATATAACCACATTTTGAACGCTAGTCAAATGTCTTGATGGTCACAACATCTGTTTTGAAAGATCTGGGCCACCACAGACTAATAACTTAGTATTCCTGATTCAGCCCCTTATCCTTCTGAGAAAGATAAACGAAATGGGATGATGAAAGTGTCAACAGAAAGGATTTACTGGAATTGAGATAAAAAATATGCTGATCCAACAGGAAGTGGTTAAGGTTGCATTCACTCTTCCACCCCACTCTTCATAGATAGTCTCCATGTTCTAATTGAACAAATTAAGAATTGGTAGTCAAATTAATCAGGTGTTATTATACATTATATGCCTGTTTGAGCAGGTGGGATTTGAGGAGGACAAAAAGGGGAGGATTGTGGAGCCTGTTTTTGGAATAAGATGTTCACAATATAGGAGATAAGTGTCATAGTGGGCATGAATTATTTATTCAATTATTTGATCTGAGTGGATGAAATTAAAGAGGTGTCATTAGAAATAAATTCATATTTTATTTGAAGCATAGGATACTTTAGACAAAAAGAAGCTATCAAGGTGCTTGAGAAGGATTCAATAGATTTTTATAATCTGAAAGCATTTAAAACTGGAATCAACTTCAGGAATACAAAGTCATTTGAAATTCCCCATTTTTGCATATCAGTCTTAAAATAATAGAAATGATGCATTCTTTGCATCACAAATAATCTATAGTTACTAGTGACTTTGGGCTTACTCCCCAACCCCATTATCTTTCACATGTTGAGTCTAAAAAGAAGCTATTGCTAGTATGTAGGATTTGAAGGATAATCTATAGGTGTTTATTCTTCTAACATCATATCTAACATCATATACTTCTAACATCATAACTCTTCCCTGGTACACTTCCTCTTCACAATCAACCAATAATCTTGATTACTTCTTTAACAAGGACATTCAATCATGTGATAATTAAGTTATCACAGTGAGAATGATAATCATGAAGTATTTCTCCTCAAAATCTATGCTATACTCTCTCATAAATATGACGAGCTTATGTGAAAGAGTAGACACCAACTTATAGTACAAGTGAAGTTCACATTAATTATTTCTCCCTTATATTTGTCAACTAAATATTGAATCAGAACCAAGGTTTTTCCCCTTTTCTACTTCTTCATCCAGAAACCAATCAGTGTGAGAAATCTCTCTTAAAGATTTACCCAAGCCAATATCTAAGAAGACAATGGAGGAAATTCTAACTTTGGGCTAGTGGGTCTTTTACTGATCATTGTGTTTGCTCAGACAGGTCTGGGAAAATGTGATTTCTCCCTTTTGTTAGACAGGTGATATCGAAATTGACAAGTCAAAATTTGGGTGATCCAAGTCACATACTCCAAAGACCCTCATTTTAACATAACCTACCTCCCATTATAAAATTCACTCTCTTGTGGGCCAATTAGAGTTGATTGCTATTGCTACTATATAGGATTTGAAGGATAATCTATAGATGTATATTCTTCTGACATCGTATCTAACATCATATTTTTCTAACATCATAACTCTCAGGAACACCTCCTCTTCAATAGCATATAAACAGGGAGCCCATGGCCATTGGAAGTCATTATTCTAAGACCAACAGTCAAATGATCATCTTTTATTAAAATGCTGGTATTATTAATAAAATTATTAAGTTACCCAGAAACTATTTCTCTCAGAACTTTTTAACTGTCACTCATCCATAAGGAATGTATATGTCTAAGACTATGGACATCTATCGAATTCACAAGGCTTCAATATCTTGTCTTTCCTTAGCCTTTAATGGTCTTCATGAAGTACAGTACAGATAATGAGACTGATATTAAAACATTCACTGGAGGGAATTGTCTTACAGATTATCATTTGAAAATGAATCCAAAGTTTCTGGAAAATTCCAATAGAAGTGCAAAGTGTCATCTACTCTTCAACTTTGCATTTTTCACAGCTACCTAAACTAAAGAAAAAGTTAAGTGACTTGCCCAGGATCATATAATCAGGATGCAAAGGCATCCTTCGAAGCAGAGTCAAAGGCAAAACTTGAACTTAGAGTTTCTTAAGTCTAATGTCATCTCTCTTCTCACTATGTCGTGCTATCTTTTCCTCCGTTGCTATAGCTCTCTGTTGGGGTCTGTCTTTTTTTTTTTCTCTCTCTGAATATCTGTCTCTGTCTTTCTGTCTCCTTTATCCCTCTGTGTGTGTATCTGTGTGTGTGTGTGTGTGTGTATAATCCTTTGAACTTGGGATAGATATTTCACATCTCCAAGTCTCAGTTCTTGATCTGTAATATTTTGCTACTTTTTAAATGGGATCTATTCCTCAGGGATTTTATGAGAACAAAATGAAAAATACACTAAAGCATTTTATAAAACTTGGAACAATAACGTATATGACAAAAAACTCATTTTATTCTTATTGTTTTGGAAGATTCTCATTTGTGTTTATGGTAAACCATATATTTTTTGTTTTGTCTGTTTGCTTGTTTTGCCTGGGTTTATGATTTATTTGGGGAAAAATGATCTATTTTCACTATTGAAAATTATGCCAATCTTGATAAATTGACTATTGTTAAGAATACTAATTAAAAGAACAACGATTTCAGACGCCCCTTTGCAATTGAAGGAATGAAGTTTTGTTTTGTTTTTTTAGTTTCAAGCATATATAGCAACACAAGCTAAATGATTGATAAAGGATTTGTGAGTAAAACTTCTGCCAATTTGCCTAAATTCATTTTTTTCGGAAATCATCTACCTCATAATTTCTTTTTTTAAGTGATAGAAACATAAGATAATTATTTTAATGAAAATAATTTATTGTTTAGTTGTTTTCTAACTCTTTGTAACCACATGTGGGGCTTACCTGGCAAAGATATTAGAGTGCCTTGCCATTTCCTTCTCTAGCTCATTTTACAGAGAAGGACACTGAGGCAAACAGGGCTCTGAGATTTGCCCAGAATCACATAGCTAGTAAATGTCTGAGACTAGATTTGAACCCAGATCTTTCTGGCTCCAGGACTGGCACTCCATATACTGTGCCACCTATCTGCTCTTACCAGTTTATGACTCTCTCTCTCTCTCTATGTATGTATATATATATCTCAAAATATACAAAGTATTTTTACATCCATTATTTCCATTGATATTCATGACATCCTGTGAGGTATATGTTGCTATTATCCTTGGTTAGCAGAAGAGGAAGCTGAGGCTCACAAAGTCTAAGTGATTTGTCCAAGGTCACATCCAGGTGGACTGTTTATTGGTGTCATCACTGTTTTGGGTTTGGGGCTTTTTTTGGTTCACAAGCCTACTTTTTCCATTTCCCAGGTTGCTTTTATAGTCATGTCACAGTCTTGAAACTAAACCCGAGTTAGATTATATGGATCCCCTTTGTGGTACAAACCTTATAAGCAGGGTTAGATGAACTTGCCCAGAGAGGAGGCAATGGCCCAGGGCACCCTTTCTGTGGAAAAATTTCTTCGCGAATCAATTCTCCTGGGTTTTCTCCTATGGAAGCCCTGCTGCCTCATTCTCCTGAATACTTCCAACTTTCTTTGTTTCCCCCATTTTTAATATAATTTATTTATTTTCAGTTTTCAACATTAAATTCTACAAGATTTTGAATTACAAATTTTCTCCCAATCTTTACTCTTCCTGCACTCCAGTGTCCACTCAAACACTCCTTTCCTCAATCTGCCCTCCTTTCTATCAACCCCTCCCCTTCTCCACCCCCTCCCCTCTATTTTCTTGTAGGGAAAGCTAGATTTCTATATCCCATCGTCTGTACAATTTATTTCCCAGTTGCATGCAAAAACAATTTTAAACCTTTCATTTTAAAAGCTTTGAGTTCCACATTCTCTCATTTCTCTTCCCTATTTTCCCTCTACTTCTCTTACTTGATTTTCAAAACCCTTTTTGAGCTCTGCCATAGCCTGAGAACATTGCACATTTCTCTTGGAGGCTTTTGATGTAGGAGACTTAACCTTGCTGTCTTTCTCTGGTTATATGATTTGATATTCCTTGTCATAAGAAAGTACCTTTTCACTAAGATAGTAACTTTCTATAGTCTTATTTTTCCCCATTTTTCATCATTTGTCCAGTCAACTACTTGACTTTTGAGTCCTTTGTTAAGTGGAGAGTATAATGCCCCAAGTTTCAGGGGTTTTGTGTAGCTGTTTTCAGAGATATCTCTGGGGATCTGTAAATTTTCAGTTCCTCCAAAGTGGCATGCCCAAATAAGAGATATGTACCATTCTTCTGGTCTGTGCTCTGGTCTCTGAGCAACTGCAAGAACTGTTTTCTGCCATGGAATGGCAAATAGGATTCCCTCTACACAGCCACCACCAGCTCTACCATACCAGAGCTCTTTCTCATTCCAGGACCACCATCCAGGACTGTGATCTAGGTCAACTGCTTGATTCCCTCACCACCTGTAGGTTGGCAGCTCCAACTGCCCCTACTCTGGGGTTGGGGATGGAGAGAGACTGTGTTTCTCTCTTACCCAGATGAGAGAGCTTTTCCATTGATCTTTGAAACTGTCTTTGGCGTTTGGAGGTTGAGAAGTATGGAAACCACTACAACTGCTAGTGATTCAGCACTGTGAGGCCTGCTTCTGTCCTGTCTGTACCTGCATGGTCCATGCTGAACTGAGTTCCACTCCAAATCCAGTGCAATAGACCCTTCCTGTCCATCTTCCAGATTGTCTTAGACTAAAAATCTGTTTTACTCTGTCATTTTGTGGCTTCTACTGCTCTAGAATTTGTTTAGAGTAATTTTTACAGATATTTTGAGGGGTTTGGGTGGAGAGCTCAGGCAGGTTCCTGCTTCTATTCTGCTATCTAGGCTCCACCTCCTAACTCATAATTTCTTATAACATAATAGTATACCACCACAATCACATGCAACATCTTGTTCAACTATTCCCCAATTGATGGACATCCCCTCAATTTCCAGTTCTTTGCCACCATACACAGAAAAGCTATTTACATTTTGGTACAAATAGGTCCTTTATCCCTTTTCCTTTGTCTCTTTGGGATCTCTTTGTAGACAGAGTGGTGGTGTTACTATGCTAAAAGTTATGGACAGTTGTATAGCCCTTTGAGTTTTGTTCCAAATTATCTTTTGGAATGTTTGGACAAACTAAAACTTCATCATTGGTGTCCCAATTTTTGAATATCACCCCCAATATTTGTTGTTTTCCTTTTCTTTCATGGAATCCAATTTAATAGATATAAGGTACTACCTCAGAGTGGTTTTAATTAGAATTTCTCTTATCAGATTTTGAGCATTCTTATGTGGCTATTGAAATCTTGGACTTCTTATGAAAATGAATTATTCATGTCCTTTGACTATTTATCAATTGGAGAATGGCTTTTGTTTTTATAAATTTGGCTCACTCTGCTATATATTTGAGTAATTAAAGAACAAATTCTGCTTTAGGAAAGCCAAATGGATGAGGTACTATTTCTAATTTTTAGGTACAGAGCAATTCATCACTGTAGCTATCATAAACAAAGCTTAAAACAATCATTTTTCATAGTACACATTTTCTCCCTAAAGACTGCTGATTTCATTTCTTAGAATTATAACATTGTATAGTTGAAATGTATCATTATAGATTATGAAATCTCATCTACTTTTTTTTTTGAGGCAAGCAGGGTTAGGTGACTTGCCCAGGGTCACACAGGTTTTAAATATCAAAGTCTAGATTTGAACCCGGATCCTCCGGAATCTAGGCCTCATGTTCTGTCCACCATACTACCTTGCTATAACTGCTCTCCTTATTTTTGTAGATGAGGAAATTGCTCCCTGCAGAGGCAAAATAACTTATACAAAGTCCAAAATAGATGATCTAGTCTACATCAATGGTTTCTTACTCTAAGAAATTCTCAGTGAATCTATGAAAAGGATCATTTTTTAAACACCTGAAATCACAGACATTGGTTTCAGTTCATGTCTGTGTTGCCCATTTCTTCCACAAGTAAATATGTTGTTTTGATTTCATTTTTCATTACTGTTATTAACTATCATTAGGAATAACCCTTTCCCCCTAGACGTGGCCTGGTACTAAAAATAGTGATTGCTGCTCTCTTTCTGTGTCCTCATAATTAAAAAATTGTATAAAATGGCCTTGAGCTTCAGACGAAAGTGTTCTGACAATTTATGTATGTTGATTGATACCCAAATAATTGTGAGATTTTTTCAACCAATAGCTTAATCTATTTAACTGTTAACAGTTATTCTGGTTAGGGGGTATCTGATTATTTTTTAGCTTCAGTGCTTCCTCCAGAAGCAAAGAGAGCTAAAAGGAAGAAAGGGAAGTTATTGAAGGAATTTTGAATGGGAATTTAGGGTAGATAATAAAGAAGAATGAAGCAAACTTAAGAAGAATATCTGATAGGCTGACTCAATCACACAGATTTTGAGACTATACATACTTCTATTTATCAATTCTTTCTCTGAATGCTGTTAAGCATCTTTATATGGTCTTTGTAGTTAATTTGGGGATTTATAATAATCAAAATGACTTATTCCAACATAATTCTCCTTAAAATAATATTGCTGTTATTGTATAAAACACTCTCTTAATTCTGCTCATTTCCCTTGTCATTATTTTGTGCAAGCCTATCCCCATTTTTCTAAGATCATCATTCTTATAGTACAGAAGTATCCCATCACAGTTGCATACCACACAACTTGTTCAGTCATTCCCCAATTTATGGAAATCTCCACAATTTCCAGGCTTATTTTTTTTGCCACCACAAAGAGAGCTGTTATAAATATTTCAGAAAATATATGTTCTTTTATTTCCCCCTCATCATCTTGGGAAGCAGATCTGGTACTTATATTGCTGAGTCAAAGGGTAAAGGCAGTTTCATAACTCTTTGGGCATAATTCCAAATTGCTCTCCAAAATGGTTGGATCAGTTCACCAGTTCCAGCAAGAGTGAATTAGTTTTTCAATTTTTCTATATCCCCTCCAGTATTTGTCACTTCCCTTTCAATCATTTTAACCAATAGGATAGGTATAAAATGATATCTCAAGTTTGATTTAATTTGCATTTCTCTAATTTAGAATATTTTTTTATATGGCTATAAATTGTTTTCATTTCTTCATTGGAAAACAGCCTGTTCATATCCTTTAGTCATTTATCAGTTGAAGAATGACTTGTATTTTTTTTAAGATTTTACCAAGTTCTCTATATTGTTGATATATGAACCCTTCATCTGAGAAACTATCTATAAAATGATGTTTTCCCCAATTCTGATTTTGGCTGCATTTATTTCATTTGTAAAAACCCTTTTTTAATTCAATCTAATTGAAGTTATTCATTTTATTCCTTCTACTGCTTTCCATCTCATTTACTTATATTCTCCAAGCCATAAGTCTGACATATAATATATCCCATGTTCTTCAGATTTTCTTGTAATATCTCTCTCTACATATCTAGATTCACATCCATTTTGATCTTACCTTGATAAGTGGTGTAAGATACTGTTTTATACTAAATTTCTGCCCTACTGCTTTATAGTTTTCTTGTTAATTTTTTAGCAAACGATTCTTATCCCAAAAACTTAAGCTCTTACACTTCTCAAACACAAAGTTACCTTATTTAATTGCTGCTGGAGATTATATGTCTACCTTCTTCCATTAATCTAACTCCTTATTCTTCAGACTGCTCTAGATAATTGGATAATTGCTACTTTATAAAACGGTTTAAGATCTGGTAATGATAATCCTCCTTCCTTTACATTTTGTTTCACTTCCTTTGATATCCTTGATTTTTTGCTCTTCCAGATGAATTTTGTTATTTTTTTTTTAATTCAGTAAAATCACTTTTGGTAATTTAATTGGAATGGCATCAAATAAATTAGTTTCAGTTAAAATTGTCTTTTTTTATCATATTGGCCCTGACTACCAATGAATAATATTTTTCCAATTATTTAAATTTAATTTTATTTATATAAATCACGTTTGAAAAATAATTTTGTTTATATATTTCCTGGGTTTGCTTTGACAGGTGTACTTTCAGGTTTTTTTATTGTCTAGACTTAGGTTAAGTGGGATATATCTTAGCATCGCTTCTTACTGGGTTTTGTTAGTGATATATAGGAATGCTGATAATTTATGTAGATTTAATTTATATCCAAGTACTTTGCTAAAATTATTGTTTCAATAAACTTTTAAGTTGAGTCTTTGGGGTTGTACAAGAATATCATCATGTTTTCTGCAAAAAAGATAGCATTGTTAACTCATTGCCTATTCTGATTCCATTTCTCTTTTTCTCTTATTTCTATTGCTAGGATTTCTTAGAGAATACTGAAAAATTTTTTAGAATAATGTTCACATCTGATCTTACAGGGAAGACTTCTGTCTTATCCTCATTAAAAATTAAAAATAATGCTTGCTAATGGTTTTAGATAGGTACTTTTTCTCAATTTAAGAAAGGAGAATTCATTTATCCCTATATCCCTATATTTTCAATGTTTTTAATAGAAACTTTTCCAGATCTACTGTTATAGTCATATGATTCTAAAAGTTTTATTATTGATATAATCAATCATATTAATTATATTATATATTATATATAAGTTTTATTATTGTATAATCAATTATATTAATTATATTAACCATTTTCATTATGTTAAACCATCTCTGCATTCCCAGTATAAATCCCCCTTTGTCACAACATTTTATTTAGGAATTTTGTCTCAATATACCTTAATGAAATTGGTCTATAACTTCCCTTGCCTGTTTTTACTTTTCCTGGTTTAGCTATCAGTATCATCTTTGTTTCATAAAAGAATTTTATATGATTTATTTTTTCCCTTTTTTCAGATAATTTATTTAGTATTGGAATTATTTGATCTTTAAATGTTTCATAATTTTTTAATGATTTTGATCAACAGGAACACTACTTCCCAATTGCCAGACTGATAACTTTTTTATTAGGAGAACTTAGTAGCTTGTACTTTCATCCTTCTCACAATAGTTAAATCCTTTACCCAAGGCCATTGGATTCTCAGGGAAATGTCCAGAATATTTTTTAATAGTTCACAGATAGTGATCTCTATTCTCTCCAGTTCAATTACTTCTGTAATTAGAGGATCTTTTCTCTCCATCCAATGAACTCTTTCACTCAGACTTCTATCCAAGAGAAACCTCTTTCATGCCATGGTTCAATAGACATAAATCAAATGAGCATGACATGATGTCTTTTACCATATAAACATGGCTTAATAAGTATAATGTTTTATATATTATGATAAATTAATATCTATCTGCATATATGCATTCTATATTTCGTATTTCTCATTTAATACATAAAGTAACGTTATGTCTTATAGAATATATATATACATATGTCTTATACATTACATGTAACTCTCTACATATGTACTATATCACATTCACATGCATATATACACCACATGTATATACATATTCTCACATGCATGTTCATATGCATATCTAATGTATGTACATGTGTTTGTATTGCACGTGTATAATATGTGTGTATACATAATATGTATATACACACATAATATAGGAAGCAAATACTCATGCAGTTATGACTATTTATTATGTAAATCAACTAGTCTATAGTCATATCGCTAAACCATGTGGTCCTGTATATAACTGAGGTGTGCTGACTCAGTCATTCTAACTGAGCACTACGTTTCTCAATCACTACTGGACTACAGTCCAAAATCTGTAATCAATTGGGAAACTCAAGAACAAGGGCCTCTGCTCTTTTATTTGCTCTTTATTTGCTTATTTGATAACTTATTTAACATTTATCTATATCTATCCATTGATCTGTTCGTTTATTTTACCTTTTATGAAAGGTTATTTGCTTTACAGACATAACAAGACCAAGAGTAACAGAATTTATTTTTTTTTACAAAGTTACTTCAGGGAACACTTTCTCTTATATTACTATGGTCTCTGGAAAAGTGGGCTTAGACTTTTTTCCTACCTAGAATTGGTCACTAACTTTCTAGTACAAAATTGTTCCATACATCTTCCATTCATCTACTGCTGAACTGGGATCAAAAAGTCAAATTCTCAGGTCTCTCACCTTCTGAAATTGCATGGGTTAGTTAGCCAGGGCACAAGCTCCATGTTTCCTTAGCTAGAGGAATAATTGGAATTCCTTTTACATCTTATTTTATTTTTCTCTTACTAAATTTCTTACTGAGGAAAAAAGGATATCTAGAATTGAGTGAACTAAGAAAAGCCGTGATTGCACTCAGTTTGCATAGATATATGAATGATTTGGTGATGTGATAGCCATAGGACATCTGTTCTTTAGAATGAAGGAAAGGTGGGAAAGTTGGGGCTGACAAGTTAAAACAGGAGAGGAAATTAGTGTATATGTTCAATTTTCTAACAAGCAAAAAAAGCAGTTCCAAAGTGCTTCCTGTATTCTAAGCACAATGATTATACTAGGGAAATAAAGACAATTAATTAAAATATCCTCTTCCTTAAAGGAGTTTCTTTTCTGTGCACAGTGGAAAGAGAGTTTGGAGAAAAAAATAGTGGATAGATGGATAGATAGATGATAGATAGATAGATAGAAATGTATAGATATTGACACAGATAAGAATATTTTGTATTTTAGATGATGATCAGACCTTTAGAATTTGAAATACTCATTACACTTTGAGTCAGAAGGTATCAGTGATTATAGTAGTCACCCAATCCTTCATACATCTACGCAAGGTCGGTCTGTCTGCCTCTCTCTCTCTTCCACCCTCTCTCTTCTCCTAAAGAAATTCATGGTGATTTTTGAGGAGAAATAGCTAGGAAGGATCAGGAAAGATACCACATAGAAAGAGACATTGGAGCTAAGTTTTAAAAGAAACGAGATTCTGAGAGAAATTTGAACAGTTTTATCCCAATAGTTAGTGATCTAAGCCACATAAAAATGTAGTACTCAAGGTTGGCATTAGCTCTTAACATCTTTGTTATCATAATTTTACCTTGATTCAGAATTAAAAATAAAATAGAGAATTATCATTTTAAATTGTATTAAATATAGAAATATTTATAGCAGCTCTTTTATGGTAGCAAAGAATTAGAAATGAGATGCGTACCCATCAATTGGAAAAAATGCTTTAAAAATGAAGGCATGTGAATGTGATGGTAGACTGTTGTGCAGTAAGGAAAGATAAAAGAGATGTTATTTAATTTTTTTTTTAATTTTACAATCTACAGGGAAGACTCACTTGAAATGTTGCAAAATAAAGGGAGTAGCAGCCCAAGAACAATTTGTAGAATGACAACATTGGAAAGGCAACTTAGAGATGCTTTTAGTAGTACTAATTAAAGCAATGAACAACTATGTTATCAAAGATCAAATGAGAATATTTAAAAAGTGATTAGCACAGCTCATAGCCCATAGTTGGCTTAATATAAATGCTTATTCCATTTTCCCTTCCATCCGTATCGCTATCTATCTATCTATCTATTTAGCTCTGTCTATTGATGGAGGTATCTACATATACGTATACATATATCATATACATACACAGATATATACATTTAATACATTTGCAAATATACACAAATATACATAAGCACATTTGTACCTTATGTGTATCTCTCTATATATGAATTTGTACTTTTATATCTGTGTGTTGTATGTATGCACATATATTTGAGTGTTGTATGTTTGTGTATATATTTGTATATTGTACATATGTATATGTGCATATATATGCATACACACAAATATATATGTTTTTCTTGCTAATGTATATTTGTTTCAGAGATGGAAGGGAAGTAACACTGGTGACCTTGCACAGCCCTTCCTCACTCAGAACAAAGTCAAATCCAAGTCATGTCATTTCTCTGATAGCATGGTATTCTTTGCAATGAAGGATAAACACAACAATATTTGTTGCAAGAGTTTTGTTTTCTGTACCTTTATTTTGCAATAGGGGATAAAAATAGATATACGTTAACTGAAAAAGAACCAACACCATCATTAGTTATCAACCTTTATTGCAAAGGACCTTCTATATTTTATACATTTTATGCAAATGAAGAGTCTTTGATTCAACTTTCATGTGAAATAAATTGTATATTTTGAGTCATTTCATGATGATTACTGTTAGCTCTATGGCATATGGGAAGCTCTCTCATACTTCTCTTGCTGTACTATTCTTGCCTTTTTTTATAAACTCCCCTGCCCCCAATTAAAGTTCTACTCAAAGAACTGAAGGCATCCTTATTCTTCAAGTAGAAAGGAGTAAAAAGAACCCTGAGTACGCCCAGTGTTGTCATTCTTCTAAAATACTTCATCTAAAATTAATTGAGAAATTAATAGTTTATTGTGTAGACACATTAACTCACAAATAACTTTACACTCATTTTATATATTCATACACACACATATATACACCTATGTGTCTATATATCCATACACACACATAAGCACACAGACACATACTGTCTAGCAAAGTAGAAGCAATTTCAATGTAATTTGAATCTACTCAAAGTTCTCCATTATTTTATGTATTTTGTACCACCTAACTGTAGCTTCTTACTATTTTTAAAAAGTTATATGCTTTAGAGTTATGCCAAGAATTTTATTTTAATTTAAAATGCCACTTCATTTCATTAAACAAACACTGGTATGTTTTGGAGGAGACATTAGATGAAGAAAATATCCAGAGGTCTAATTATGAGAGATGATAAAAGATAATGATGATGAAAAATAAAAATTTCAACAAATTGTTGAGAGGTCTTTCGGATGTAAATTACAATTGAATTGTTGACTTGTTTCAATTTATTATCTAGGTTCTATCAGGCTTTTTTTTTTTCTGGCAATACTCAATACAGAATTTCTTCTCTCATTTTCCTTTTACTTCCCTCCCCTTACTAATCTCAAGAAAATGCTAGCTTTTCTACATTTTATGCAAGATTTATACTTGTGTTTCCATGATGAAATGCAAAGAAAAGTTTATATCTTTTTTTCAAAACATTGTTTTCTCTATAAGAGAAAAATGACTGTTTAAACAGAACAAAAATCAAAATGCTTTTCTGCTACTTGCTGTATGGGACGTATATACTCCCAAATCTAATTCACAAAGCTCTCAAGAACTTTTTTACTCTGTAACTTGTCTGGAAGCTTATTTACTTGTTTTTATTCAATGTGAACTTTTTCCCCTTCAGCCAGATGGATCTGCCATCACCTTAGCACAGCAAGAGTGCCCTTCTTTTTCCACTCATTTGATCCATTCCCACCATCTCTTATGAGATCTTAATTAAAATAGTTCTCCTTCAAGAAACCTTCCCTGGGTAACAGCTACTGCATAACTGCATAATCATTTCACATTGTAGCTATAATGCTAATAGATACTTACTATTTTATTATTTTTTTCATTACATATTCATATGCTATATATACAATGATTTTCTGCTTTGTCTGTGTGTGTGCTTGCTTTGTCATGTCAACTAAGCCATTAACCACTCAATAACAGAAATTGCATCTGTTGTTTAATGTCCATTTCTCAAAACATAAAATATAGAGGATATTAGAAACTCAGAAAAGTTGTAAAATGAATATGTTACATTACTTATTATATATGCATTGAGAAAAAAATATTTCCCAGTAGGAAAAAAAAAAAAAGTAAGGATGGCAGAGTAGGGAAAAAAAGTACATCTCAGTTCTCAAGAACAACGACTCAAATACCCAGAAAAATCTCCAGGTCAACTTGTACAGGGCTACTTCACTTTTATTCCTGTAAATCTGCAGAGCTTTCAAGCTATCTTACATGAGCTGTGGGCCAGCAGCCATGTAGTAGAACTCCAAGAAGAATCAAGCCTCTCTTTGTCACCCAGAGCCAAACTGAGTTTAGACATTTGCAAATCTCACACAAGAAGATAAATGATCAGACTTTAACCTAGATAGGATCATTTGGGATTTGCAGAAAGTTTTCAGGTCATCAGATTAAGCTGGCTCTGAGATTCTCGAAAAATATAACACTTGTTATCTGGAGAATTCATTGGCAGGACTACAGCAAATATGAATTAGAACAAGATAAGTGCCATGCTTTCTTTCCAAAAGTTTAAAGATTTTCACCATGATATGAAATCCGAAATTGATAGGTAAAACTACAAAATAAAAAAATAAAAAACAGAGGTTTTTCATAGAGAGCCATGATGGTTCCAGGGATACTCAATAACCCAAAACCAGAAAAAGAGAGTCATTCTAAAACATATAAAAACAACCCCACAAAAGAAAAAAAAGTTTGGGCATATGGACAATTAGAATTGTTGGAATAGATAAAATATACAAAAGAGAAAGAAAGAAGAAGACAGAATCAGCAACAAACCACATTCACCATGTTTTTCTCCCAGTAGAATATGAGCTTCTTTAAGGCAAGAACTTTCATTTTTGTCTTTGTATCTCCAATGCCTATTTTTGCTTCTTGAAATTAGTTCCACATAATATAATTCTTCATAAATTATATTAACTAACATTCATATTTAATTAGGTTCTTTATTCATATCTGAGTTTTAAAATAATTAAGAAAAAAAGCTTCTGAGTAAAAGGAATTCACTTCAAATTATGTAAAATATATTTTAAAGTCATAATTCTATAACATAGCAAATATTTAATACATGATTGTTGATTAATTAAAAATTATGATGAACCACATAAATCATATGCATTTGTACATATTACTAACAAAGCAAGGGATAGAAAGAAATATGCTATTTAAAGTTAAGGTAGACACTATAAAATATTTGGGAGTGTACCTGCCAAAATAAACCTAGGAACTATATGAATACAATTACAGAACACAATTTTTTTGGACAAAAATGTCAGATCTAAGTAATTGGAAAAACATCAGTTGCTCATGGGTAGGCTGAGCCAATACAATACAAATGACAATTCTACCTGAATTAATTCACTTGTTAAGTGTCATATCAATAGAACCACCAGAAAATTTTGTTCTAGAAATAGAAAAGATAATATCAAAATTCATCTGAAGGAACAGAAGGTCATGAATATCAAGGAAATTAATGAAAAGAAATTCCAGGGAAGTTAGTCTAGTCTCAAATTGTATTATAAAACAGCAATCATCGAAAGTACTTTGTATTGGCTAAGAAAGAGAGGAATAGATTAGTGGAATAGGTTAGGTACACAAGACACAGTAGTCAATGATTATAGCAGTCTACTGTTTGATAAGCCCAAGGACCCCAGCTGCCAGAATAAGAACTCACTGTCTGAGAAGAAATTAAAAAAAAAACTACTGGGAAAACTGGAAAATAATGTGGCAGAAACTGGGGATAGACCAATGCCCGACACCGTACACAAGAAAAAAGTACAATTGGCTACGCAATCTACTTATAAAGGCTGATGCTATAAACAAGTTAGGGAAGCAAGGGATAGTTTATTTGTCACATTTATGGAGAGTGGAGAAATTTATGATAAAATAAAAAGATAGAGAAAATGAAACATGGATAATTTTTATTACATAAAATTGAAAAGTTTTTTCACAAACAAAGTCAATGTAACCAAGATTAGGAAGGAAGCCGAAAACTAGGAAATAATTTTGACAATTCATTTCTAAAATATACAGAGAACTGAGGCAAATGTAAAAGACTTCAAGTCATTCTGTAATTGATAAATGGTCAAAATATATGAACAGAGAGTTTTCAGAGGAAGAAATTAAAGATATCTATAGTCATATGAAAAAGAGTTCTAAACCATTATAATCACTATTGATTAGAGAGATGCAAATCAAAATAACTTTGACGTACCACATTACACCTATCAGATTGACTAAGATGTCAAAACAGGAAGATGACAAATGTTGGAGAAGATGTGGGAGAGTTGGAACAGTAATTCATTGTTGGTGGAGCTGTGAGCTGATGCAAACCACTCTGGAGAACAATTTGGAACTATGCCCAAAAGTCTACAAAAATGTGCATGCCCTTTGACCCAGCAATATTGCTTCTAGGGCTGTGTCCCAAAGAGAACATAATAATAGGTAAAGGACCTACATGTATAAAAATATTTTTAGCAGCTTTTTTGATGTCTAAAAACTGAAATTTGAGGGAATGTCCATCAATTAGTGAATGGCTGAACAAGCTGTGATATATGAATGTTATGGAATACTATTTTGCTGTAAGAAATGATGAACAGCTGAACTTCAGAAAATCCCATAAAAACTTACATGAATTGATACTGAGTTAAATGATAAAAACCAGGAAAACTGGTAACAGTCACAGTGAGCGAGGGATATTTCTGATACTTAGCCCTTCACAGCAATGCAAGGACCTAAGACATTTCCAAGGAACTTTTGATATAAAATGCCATCCACATCCAGAGAATACTAATATAGAAGTGGCACACAGAATGAAGTAGACCATTTTCTCTTTTGTTATGTTTTGGCTTGTTCTGATTTATCTCATGGATTCTCCCATGCATTTTAATTATTCTATGCAACATGACTAATGTGAAAATGTTTTTTAATAAGAATGTATGTGTAGAACTCATATACTATTGTAAGCTGTCTTGGGGAAGGAGGGAGAAGGTGGGGGTGTAGCAGTAAGCACCCCAAAATACAAAGAGGGGCCTGCTATCACAAGTTCTTAGATCTGCATTCCTAAAAGGAAAGCAACTTTCAAGGAGTAAACAATCAATTTAATCAGGCACATGTGTCATTCCTTTAACCAAGTACATATATCACTCAGTTCAGAGAGTTAGAACCCTGAGTAAACAATCAATTTAATCAGGCACATGTGTCATTCCTTTAACCAAGTACATAAATCACTCAGTTCAGAGAGTTAGAACCCTGAATTTCCAAGAAAACCCAGAGAAATCAAAAATCAACAGGCATGGCTTCCTCTGTCTGAATTCAACAGACAATTGGACCCCAACTGAATGACCATGGTTATCACAGAGGGAAATACTACATCTGGGTCTTCAAAGCCAGAGTGCTCCTTAGTGGCTTTCCGGAGTTCTCATTTGGCACTCAAACCTTCTTAACAAAAACTAAGCCCCAAAACCTTACTCTCAGAGTATTTATAACTTTTTAGAGCCAGAGAGCATCCAAAACTTTGAAAACCACTTCCTCATTAATAAAACTTTGGGTTTTCCTACAAATCTTCCCTAATCAAACTCCCCTTAAATGGGCATACCTGTTAATGGGCAGGGAAGAACTTTAATTACATTATCAATGCAAATACATATACCGGTTCTAGTCAAAGAAACTCTTGTTTCTGTACTTTACTCCTTTTAAAGACTCTGGCTTGCTAAAGGCAAGATTCAATCAGAGACACTTGATTATACTAAAACAGAAACAGCAAAAGATCCTGTTTTGATTGATATCATGGGTTGGGCAATATAAGACTTAAGACAGTGATTGTTGAAAACTGAAAACAAAGAAATTAATTAATCTATTTAGAAAAGGAATGTATGTGTAAAACCTATATTATATTCTTTTGGGGAAGGAGAAGGTAAGGAAGGAGAAAAAATTTAAAACATATGGAAGTAATTGCTAAAAACTGAAAAGAAATAAATTAATAAAACAATTTTCAGGAAAAAAGAGAAATCATATTAATCTAAAACAAAAATAAAGTTATGATGAAGATGAAAAGCCATAAGAAATGAAGATAGGAAGGGAAAGGGAAAAGAAACACTCCTTCTGGTCTATACGTCTCAGTGTGGATGCATTCTATGATCTCTACAACAAAAGAACTCCCCTGTATTACATTAAATACACATCAGCAAGGATTAGAAGAGTAGTCTGGGTATGGAGCAGTATTAGAGAAAATATTTATGTGTCGTTGAAAGAATTACTTCTGTTCAAATCAGAATATTACAATAATAGATGTACATAGTTAATTAGTATCTACTATATGTGTCTGATTTTCAGAATATTTGTTTCAAAATTAATCAATAGAATGGAAAATGAACATTCAGCTTTCAGCTATATTATATATATGTATATGTACACAAACATGCATATATGTGTGTATAATTATATATATTTGTGAGAAGTGTGTGTATGTGTGATTTTTCTACATGACTGGACCATTACTATATCTACATCCTAAATTAAAATTCTAAGTATTATTGATATTTTGATATTTCTCTCTTGGATATTAACATTTATAAAATAGATTATAAAATAGTAATACTATTATAATCAATCACACTTGAAATTAATGGAACATGTGTGTAACATTAAAAATATGAAATTTTATTTATGTCACTAGGATATTCAAGATGCTTTGTTAATAATGTCAGATGATAAAAAGATAACTAGAAAGCATTTTGTCTAAAGCCTTCTTTTCCCAGTGAAGAAACTGAGGGCTAGAGAATTTAAGTGGCTTGCCTTAGGTCTCACACATAATTAGAGGTTGAAATGGGAACTAGAATTTAAATTTCCTGAGACTTATCCAAATTCTTTAAACTATGCTTTACTATACTCAAGGCAAGAAAATATTATTAACATAGGAAAAATTTACTAAATGGGGAAACAGTGTCCAGATAAACGTAAGGCAATTTTTGCATTATGGTAGTTTCACTAGATAGTGCAATGCATTACATCCTTACTAATTCATTTTAGTCTTTTGTTAATTGATACATGTGGATTATTAAAGGTTTTACATAAACTTAATTACTTTTTTTAGGCTTATATTGATTCAAAGCTTAGGTTGATAATTAAATCTAAGAAGTTTAAGTGCCATAACAGTTTACTTTTTTGCACTGATTAATATATATTTTTAAATTTTGGTTTTATTTGTTAAATATTTCCAAAACATGTAATTTTTAAAAAAATGTTTGCCAAATTAATCATTGTATGCACTGACCTTTCAGCCCAATAATATAAAATTTCATGCTGCTTCTATTTCTCCTCCCTGTATTTGCCAGGGAGTGATGGGATCAGTTGCCAAGGTTTTAGAAATTTTTATTTAAAGCTTCAAGACATTTTTTTACACTCTCTCCTTTCAACCTTGTCAAGAGGTTTCTTAATCCTTTTTCACTTTCTGCCATCAGAGTGCTATCACCTACATATCTGAGATTATTGATATTTCTTCCAGCAAGCTTAATTTCACCTTTTGATTCTACTAGCCTGGCATTTCACATGATGTACTCTTCATATATGTTAGATAGAGGTGACAATACACAGTTCTTTCATATGCATTTTCTAATCTTAATCCAATCTCCTGCAAGATGATCTGATCCTTCTATCTCTTTGAGGACTTTCCATATTCATTGTGATCCATAATCAAAGACTTTCATGTAGTCAAGGAAGCAGAAGTAGATTATTTTTTTTCCCTTGGAACTCCTTTGCTTTCTCTATAATCCAGAAAATGTTGGCAATTTGGTCTATAGTTCTTCTGCCTCTTCAAAAAACAGCCTGTTCTTCTGGTAATTCTCAGTTCACAAATTAGTGAAGGCTAGCTTGGAGAATCCCAACCATAACATGGCTGGTTTGTGAATTGAATACAGTTGTTTGATAATTTGATCATTCCAGGGTATATCCTCATTAATCATGCTGCAGAAGAAAAACATACACACCTACATACATGCATGCATACACATCAAGAAAAATAAAGTTTTAAAAAGTATGCTTCAATCTGAAATCAGAGTTCATCAATTTTCTCTCTGGAGGTAGACAGCAATTTTCATCATTGGTGCTTTCTAATTTCCTTGGATCATTGTCTTGATCAGAATAGCTAAGTCTTTCACAGTCAATCATTCTCACAACACTGATCTTACCATGGCCAATGTTGTCTTCTTTCTGATCATTTCACCTTGCATAATTATGTACATACAATTATATATAATATACATATTTACATAATTACATATGTATCCCCAGGTTTTTCTGAAATCATGTTGCTCATCATTTCTTATAGTATAAGATTTCATGAAATCATATATACCACAACTTATTCATAGAAATAAATGGGCATTTCCTCAATTTTCCTTTCTTTACCATCAGAAAAAAAAGCTCACAAAAATATGTTTGTATAAACAGGTTATTTTCCTTTTTATTTGATTTCATTGGAATGTACATTCTGTATTGACATGACTGGGTCAAATGGCATACATAGTTTGTAGATATAGCTCCAAACTGTTTTTCTTCAATGCTGAAACAGTTCACAACTCCATAGTGACCCAATTTTTCCAGAGTCCCTCCAGCATTGATAAATTTCCTTTTCAGTCATGTTAATCAATTGAATAGCAATGAGGTCATATCTCAGAGTTGTTTTAATTTTCCTTTCTCTAGCCGATAGTGCCTTAAATCGCTTTTGCTTATGACTATTTCTAGCTTTGGTTTCTTTTTCTAAAAACTTTTTCTTCAAAGCCTTTTAACATTTATGATTTGGAGAATGATTCCTATTTTTTTAAATAAATTTACCTCAATTCCTTAAATATTTAAAAAATGATGCCTTTAATAAAGAATCAATGTCATTTCCTCCAGTTTCCTGTTTTCCTTCTAATTTTGACTTCATATTTTTGTGCAAAAGGTTTTGTTTTTTTTTTTTCCAAATTCATGCAATCAAAAGTCTCCAAATTCCTTCCAGTTTTCCCAGGAATTTTTGTCAAATGTTGAATTCCTATCCTAAAATTTTGTATATTTAGATTAAACATTTGAAAAATATAGTCATTTACTATTGTGTATTGCATGCCTAATTTATTCCACAGATATGTAATTCTTTCTTTTCTAGTACCAGATCATTTTAATGATCACTGCTTTGTAATATAGTCAAAAAAAAAAAGATGGTACTACTGAGCTGCTTTTCCTCACTTTTTTCAATGATTGCCTTGAAATTGCTGACTTTTGGTTTTTTTAGGTGAATTTTGTTGTTTTTGTTATTATTATTAAAATAATTATTTGATAGATTGGTGTGGCACTGAACAAGTAAATTGTTCGGTAACTGCAATTTGATTGTATTAGCTCTGCCAATTCATTAATAGTTAATATTTCTCCAGTCACGGGATAAGTATTGACATGTAGATTTCCAAGTATATTGCCTGCAGTTATGATAAATACAATTTCCCTTTCCGTCTCTTCCTTCGGGATTTTATTGGTATTATATGGAAATGATGAAGATTTTTGTAGTTCTATTTTATATCCCACAAATTTGCTAAAATCCTTCATTGTTTCAACCAGTTGTGTAGTAGAATCTGTAGACCCTAGAGAATTCCTCTAGGTCTTTGGATGCAGCCTTTTGACTGAGACCAAGTTAAATGGAATAAATCCTTTATAAGGGGGGGGGGGGTGTTGTTCTGTGAAGTTTGGATTCAGTCAAAGGGTCACACTTGAGGACCAAAAGGGCCACATGTGACCTTGAGGCCACAGGTTCCCTATGCCCCTCAACTTTTTTAAGTATGCCATCCCATCATCTGAAATGAGTGAGAGACTTGTTTCCTCATTGCTTTTTTTATTTTTCCAATTCATATTTATAGCTAATATTTCTAATGTAATATTGAATAATAATATACTTGAACATACTTGCTTTACACCTGAAAAGTCTTCCAATTTATACCTACTATAGAGAATATATGTTCTTGATTTTGGATAGATATTACTTATCATTTTAAGAAAGACTCCACTGATTCATTTGATTTCCAGTGTTTTTAATGGGAATGAGTGTTTTATTTTGTCAAAATATTTTCTACATCTATTGATATAATCATAAGTCTTTTGTTCTTGCATTAAATAAGGTCAGTAATGCAAATAGTTTTCCTAGTATTGAACCAATCTTTTTTCATGGTATCATCCCTATCTGGTCATAGTTTATGATCTTTTTAATAAATTACTGTAATGTATTTGCTAGTATTTTATTTTTAAAAAATCAATATTCCTTAAAGAAATTATTCTATAGCTTTCTTTCTCTGTGTTTGCTCTTATTTAGTTACCAAAATCATATTTTTGTCACAAAAGGAATTTGGTAAGACTCCTTCTTTGCCTATTTTTCCAAAAAGTTTATATGATAATTCACTTAATTATTCCATAAATATTTGTTAGAAATCATCTGTAAATCCATCTGGTCCTTGGGATTTTATTGTAGGGAGTTCACTGATGGGTTCTTCAGTTTTGTTTTGTTTTTTTCTGTAAGTTAAAATTATCTAAATATTCTATTTGCTTCTCTGTCAATCTGGGCAATTCATATTTTTAAAGAAATATTTATTCAGTTTCCTTTGTTGGTTTTACTGGCATATAATTGGGAAAAATAACTGCTAATAACTGTTTTGATTTCATCTTCATTGGTGATCCATTCACCCTTTTAATGTTTGGAACATAAAATTCAGTATTCTTCTTCCTTTTTAAATCAAATTAACAAATAATCTATTGTTTACTTTTTCATAAAACAAGGTATTGTTAATGTATTTTTGTTTAATTTGTAGATATCTCATATCCATTAACAGGCTCATGTGATCTGCTTAAATCACATGGAAGTCTAAGTCACATGGGGTATGAGGATCGTGATGAATGGATGGAACATGAAAGGTGGAACAGAGCTAGGAGGTAGTTGGTGAAAGCAGATGGGGAAGAGGGAGGAGAGGACACAGGCAAGAAGGCACAGCTAGACTGGTGAGTGTTTGTCTGCTTGTGGGAAGGCCACACCAGGGGGGAGAGGGGAGTTTGGGAATGGTATTGTCCCCTGCAGTGAGTTGTTAGGTTGGAGGAGAGAAAATACATAAACAGGCACAGCTAGTATTGTGAGTATTTACTTGTGGGAAGGCTCTGGCAGGGGGAGGAATGGCTTGGGAATGGGGTTGCCCTTTGCGATGCTCATGTGTATTGACTTCTTGGTTACTGCCATGGATTTGGCTTTCTGGTGTTGGGATTTAGTTTGCTGGTGTCTGAATAAATATTTTTCTTCCTTCTTGTATAAAGAGTCTGTTACACTTTGCAATTCAGAACTACACTGGCATATTCATAATCACTATTGGTGCTGTGACTCAGCTTTGTGATATATTTGGCATCACGAACAGGATCACAGGGTATAAAATCTCTATTTAGAGACAGAAAGGCTTTAATGGAAGAAATGGATTTCCCAAGAAGGGAGGATTTATTCTATTCCTCCCTATTAATAGAATAGCACTGGACCCTGTGAAAACTTGGAACCAAGGTTACAGGAGAGAGTGAATCTGGAGATTTGCAAAGAATGCTAATGAAACCAGGGAAAGAACTGTTAGGTGTGTAGGAGAGGCTATATTTTATTAACAGGTCACTGTGCTATGTGTAAAATCAGAAAAGAGCTGCTGAAGGAAAAATTTCAGATGGAAAAAGAGTTAGCTAGTTTGCATAGGAATTCTCAGCTTTTGGACTCTCCTTTAAAAGAGCAAACTGGAGGCTCACAGGTAGAAAAAAAGCCATTCATTTAGGTCAAGAGAAGCACAAGGCTGGGACAAGAAGCGTACCTGCAACCTTTGTGCAGACACAGCCTTGTTTTCATGGTGGTGACCATTAGGACAGTACATGGAAGGAAAATGTAACAAAATCAGAAGAATACAAGAGTAGGAGGCTTTTCAGGTACTAAGGTGAAAACAGGAAAACCAGCGGGGCAACTCTGTATTTAGGGAAATAATTGAGGATTTTACTCAGCAGGAGGTCACAGATATTATGAGTCAGCTCACCCAAAGGATGGGAGAATTACTTATATCTTAGATGAGGAGAATTGGTGATTAAGAGACCAGATGAGTATCAATAGATGGTATGGATTGCTTGAAATTTATAGATACTCGTCAGAATCCTGTGGTACAGAGGGTTTTAGAGATTATAATATTTAAGGAGATAACAAGATGAGCAATCTGTTGTTACCTTTGACTGTGGAAGAATGCAGTTAGCAGTATCCTACTGATTCTATGTGAACTAGTGGAGATAGACCCTGGTATTCACTTAGGGACTGTCTGAGAAAGTTGAAGAAGGAGGTAATAAAGACTGTCATAGTGATCAGAAATGCAGATGTATACTATGATACCTCCCTTGTAGTTTACCATACTTATAAAATGGGTCCATCAAACAGTTCACCATGTAGGGGTCCAGGTCACATACCAGTGGGCTTGGGACCAATAATCAATTGGAAAAGTAATGAAGTGTTCCTCAGGTAGTAACTAGAGAGATATCAAGAGAAAATGTACCAGCCCAAATTTAGCAAATAGATTATGTTGGAAACCTACCGAAGATAAAGGATGCAAATTTATATGTACTTGTGTTGACACATATTCAGGTGTGCTAGTGGCTTGTCCCTATATAGAATGTAACCCAGAAAAAAAACATGTAAAACTCTACATATCGTAAGTCTATATTATGGAACTCTAACGCAGATTCAAAGGAACAATGGGTCAGATGTCAAAGGTAAAGAAATGAAGAGATATGGTGTATTAAACAATTTTGAATGGACATATTGTAGTCCATACTATCCACACGCATATGGGTTAATTGAAAAATGAATGGATTATGTAATAATGTTAATTAAAAACTTAATAGTTTTGCTTTTCTGCATTTGGTTCTGAGGTTTTTTTTGTTTTAATATATGATCATTTTTGTGAAAGTATCTTTTATAATTTTTTTTAAAGATGTGTTCTTTTTTGTTCCCATTTATTTTTTCTCCAGAGATTCATCATGTCTAACTTTCCTAAGACTCTTTTAATCTTCTTTACAACTTTCTTATTTATTTTATGTTAGATTTATTTAGCTCTGAGAGGGAAAAGTTGTTATCTCAGACTAGTACAGTTTTGCTCTCTTCTCCTGTAAATTAAATTTCCTTTAATATATCGAATGCTATGACATTCCATGCATCTAGGGCTACTGCATTGGTAGCACTTCATTGTCAATGATACCTTTAATAAAATGTAGTTTCTCCACATACCATTTGTCAATGAGGCTCATTTTGCTTTTCTTTTGTCTGAGATCATGATTGATACCCTGTTGTGACTTCTTTTTACAGCTAAGCCGTAGTGGATTGTGCTCTAATCTTTTATTTTAATTTGTTTATCTTTGTCTTTCAAGTGTGTTTCTCGTAAACCCATTCTTCTATTTGTTTCTTTTTGTATGGGGGAGTTCATCATACTTACATTCATAAATATTATTACTAATTGTATTTCAATTCTTTGTATTTTCTTCTATTTATTCATTTCTCCCTCTTTTTATCCTGTCTCTCTGTTGAGGTTGGTTTTGTTTCTAAACATTGCTTTCCTTTTTCTGTCCTACCTTTTACCATTCCTTCCTTTTTCTTATCCACTTACTCTCTACTTTTCTGTTGGATAAGATAGAGTGCTATATCCAATTGATTGATTGATTCATTGTGTGTGTGTGTGTGTGTGTGTGTGTGTGTGTGTGTATTCCCTCGTTGAACAAACTTAGATGAGAATGAGATTCAAGAATTGATTACTACCACTGCATTTTCCCTTCTACCATAAAAACTCTTCTCTTCCACTTGTTTTGTAAGATAATTTTCTCCATGCTTCCTTTCCTCTTCCCCTTCTCCTGGTGTATTCCTTGTTTTCATCCATGCAGTTTTTGTTAGAACATCACAAAACTCACACTTTCTAAGTAAATTCTAACTGCCCTAATATTGAAAAAGTTCTTTGAAATTACAAATGTCATTTTTCCAGATTGAAATTTAATTCCTTATGATTTCTCTTTTATCTTTACCTTTTTATTCTACTTTAGTCTTTTGTAATATTTAATTTTTCCTAATTATATGTTAAAAACAGTTTTCAACATTTTATAAAAAGTTTTGAGTTCCAAATTCTATTTCTCCCTCACCTGCCCTTCTCTGAGACAATAAACAATCTCACATAGGTTATACATGTGAAAGCATGTAAAACATTTCCACATTATTCATTTTGCACAAGAAGACGAAGGAAAAAAAGAGAGAGAAAAATAGTTTGGTTTAGTCTATATTCAGACAGCATCAGTTCATTCTTTGCAGGCAGATAGTAATTTTCATCTTGTGTCCTTTGGGATTATCTTGAATCATTGTATTACTGAGAATAGCTGTCATTCATAATTCTTCATTGTACAATATGGCTGTCACTGTGTAGAATGTTCTCCTGGTACTGTTCACTTCAATTTGCATCAGTTGATATGAGTCTTTCAAGGTTTGCTTGTTTGTTTTTTGAATCATTTTGCTTGGCATTTCTTTTAACACAATGATATCCCATCACAATCATGCACTACAGCTTATTCAGCCATTTCCTGATTGATGGGCATTCCTTTGATTTCCCTAGTATAAATACTTTTATACAATAGGCCCTTAAATCATCTCTTTTGTAATATAGACCCAGTAGTGGTATTTATGGATCAAAGGGCTTAGTTCACAACTCCACCAACATTACATTGGTGTTCATTTTCTCCAACATTTTTCATTGTCCTTTTCTGTCATTTTAGCCGATCTAATTGGTGTGAGTTGGTACCACAAAGTCATTTTTATTTAACTTCATCTAATCAATAGTGATCTGGAGCATTTTCATACTGCTACAGATAACTTTTATTTATTTATCTGAAAACTGCCAGTTCATATTATTTAATCACATCAATTTGATTATATCCAGTTTGTTTGCTTGAATTTTGTGAGAAATGAATATTTTTCCCCAAAGTTTCGATCTTTTGGTTTATCTTACACTAGATTATTATGGTCACTTACAATAATGTATTCTTCACCTAATCTATTCCATTGATGCTTCTCTTTCATCTTGTATTTGAAAGCCAAATTTACCATTCTTTTCATCAGGAATGCTTGAAAGTTCTCTATTTCATTAAATATCCATTTTATTCTTGAATATTATATTCAGTATTCCTGGATAGATTATTCTTGTTTGTGATCTTCTACCTTGTGGAATATAATATCCCCTGCCTCATTCTTTTAATATGGAACGTACTAAGTTTTGTGTAATCTTCTCTGTTACTCTAAGAGGTTTGAATCTTCCGTTTTGCCTGCTTGAAGAATTTTCTCTTTGATGTGGGAGTACTAAAATTTGGCAATAATATTCCTTGGAGTTTATATTTTTGGGATCTCTTTCAGATAGTGATTGATAGATTCTCTCAATTTTAACATTTTTTCCTCTGCTTGTATGATATTATGACTGTTCTCCTTAATAATTTCTTGAAATATGATGCTTAGGATGTTTCTTTGATCATGGCTTTCGGGTAGTCCAATATTTAAATTTTTTTAAACTTCTTATGTTTATTTTCATGCACACACACACACACACATAACCCTAACCCTAAATATGTATGTATATATATATATATATATATATATATATATATATATATGTGTGTGTGTGTGTGTGTGTGTGTGTGTGTGTGTGTATATATATATATATATATATATATATATATATATATACATGGAATGTAATCTGCATTTTCATCAACAGCCTCCCTGGTAATGTCATTAGAAGGGATCAGGTAGTCCATGAAGTTTGAATTATCTCTTTTCCATCAATTTTCTAGGTCAGTTTTTTTGGTATGTATTTTATATTTTGTTCTATTTTGTTCATTCTTTTGATTTTGTATATTTTTTCTTGGTTTCTCATAGATTCATCTGTTTTTGCTCACCCAAATGTATTGCTTTTGTTTTATTTTATTTTAAATTTAAATATATTGAGAAAAGAAAAAAAAACATTTCTATGTACACAGCACATCATGAGGGTAGTTTCAATATATAACAATAAATTTCAATTTCAAGAAAATCTTTATAATAGACACTTCACATTACTTTCAGAGTTGCTCAACTTTTCTATGCTTCTTTATTTTACTTTGTTCACTTTTTATGATGCATTTTTTTCCCCTCTCTCCTCCCATTCTAAAGAAGGCTACATTTAATACATATGCATACACACAAATAGAGATCTACAAACATATGCACATCTATATATGTATGCACTTGTACAGATATTTGTAAAAACTCACTATGCTTATTTCCTCCTATGAGTTTTTTTCTTTGAAGGGGGAATAACATCTTCTTTCAAAAGTCCAAGTCTTTCCATGTTTTTTTTTATTCAACCAGCTCATCATTTACTATGCCACAGCAATACTCCAATCCAATCATATCTTATCTGAGAGATTGTCTTTGTAAGTATTTTTCCCAATTTTTTATTTTTTTTTTGCATTCCTTCCATTCTTGGCTATTTTGATATTATTCATATAACAAAATTTTAATTTAGAATAGTTGAAGTTATCCTTTTTTTAATTTCAACAATGCTCTCACCTAATAATATAGTTTAAGGTCAAATAGTAATTTCTCTCTGGTTTCTTTGAATCTCCTGACTTTTTGTTCTTCCAAATAAGCTTTGTTATTTTTCAAACTCAGTAAAAATATAAAAATTTAATTGCATGTCATTGAATAAATAGATTAGTAAGGAAGATGGTCATTTTTAAAATTATATTTACTTTACCTACCCATGAACAATAACTATTACTTCAATTATTCAGTTCTGTTTATTTGTAAAATAGTGATTTATGTTTATATTCATATAGTTCCTGTGTCTGTTTTTACAGGTAAAAACTCAATTCTTTTATATTGTCTAGGTATTTTAAATTATGTAAAACAACTTTGAGTAATATTGCTGACACATAATGTAGTTTCTTCATTTTTCACTTTTGATTAAATCAATTTTAACTTTAGTTTTGTATGAGATCACTATTACCATCCCTGATTTTTCTTACATACTAAATTCAACTCCAAAACTTCATTTTATCTTTGGGTGCATATGTCATTTTTATAGAATTTGCATTTTTATCTGTTATTCATTTTATGGTAAATTGGTCAAACTACAAGTACTTTTGAATTTTCTTCCTTCCTATTTTTTCTCATTATTCTTCTCACCCTATATGCCCCACCTCTCCTCATTCCTCTGTTTAATTTCTGCTTACTACCTTGCCCTCCTATTCCTTACTCCCCACACTCCTTTAAATTTCCCTTCCTTATTCTCCCCACCACCCTATCCCTTTTCCCTCTAATTTCTTTCTGAATTTAGAAGACTTGGTACATTTTCCCCGCTTTAAACCATTCCTGAGGAGAGTAAGATTCCAGCACTACACACCTTCCTTCATACTAACTTCTTTGTTTTTTATCAGTTTTTGTTTTCATGTTTCATTTGTATGAAATGATTAACTTTTTTTGTCTCCCTACACAGCTTTACTTTTTGTAGAATCACCCCATCATACTCAGCTAAGCCAACATCTTTCTTTCAAAATACCCAAAAAATGACAGTCACAAAAGTTAGTATTTTCATATATACAAAATAAAGAATTCAACCTTATTAAGTGCTTTATAATTGGTTTTTAATGTTTACCTTATATTTCTCCTGGATATTATATATTGAATTTTCTTTGAAGTTCTAGTATTTTTGTAACAAAAACCTGAAAGTCTTTGAGTCTATTAAATGTCCTTTTTTCTCATTTAGGATTATATTTAATTTTGCTGGGTAAATTATTCTTGGTTATTATTGGAGTTCTTTTGCTCTCCAAAATATAGTATTCTCATATCAACAGTTCTTCAAGGTAGTAGCTGCTCGTCTTATGTAATCCTTATTGCAGTGCCATGATATTTAAATTGTTTTTTTCCTTGCTGCTTCCAATATTTACTCATTAACCTGGAAGCTCTGAAACTTGGCCATGATATTTCTGTAAGTTTTTCTCCTGGGATCTAGTGCATGTGGTGGTTGATTATTTTTTTAGAACATTTCTACTTTGCTTTCTTGTTCTAGAATATCAGAACAATTTTCTTTGAAGATTTCTTATAATTCTATGTGAAGATTCTTTTTTATGATAATTTTCAATTAGTGTGACAATTATATTATTTCTCCTTCAATGTCTAATATACAAATAAAAATATGACAAAAAAGAATAAGTCATATTTGCATCATTTTGTTGGTGAAAAAGAAAAGATAGCAAAGATAAGTCCTAAAAACAAATTTGAAAAAAATTAAAGAAAATGTATATAGTTAGATAGATATTATTTATTTTATATATAAGAGATATTATTTATATTATATATAATTTTATATATATATATATATGTATATATATGTTCAGTCTCAGTTGTATATCATTTCTGTTTCAGACTGTCAGACCACTAAAAAGGATGGAGAGAACCATTACAAATAGTCTGACTAATAAATGGGGAATTCTTTGGATTAGATAATTCACAATACAAAACGAAAATATACAAAACAACTCATTGATAGGCAGTGTTGTTTTTTTCTGTTTGCTATTTGTTGTCTGTTAGTTTTTGCAGTGATAGTAGTAGAGTTTAAAAAAGGTAGATAAAAGGTTAAAGATTCAAGCAGTTTTAGGATATTTGTAACCATTAACTTAATTGTATTGTTAATGTCACATCATTATCTAGGGGGTCAACAGATGGAAATTCTAATAGTGAAAATGAATCCTACTAATACTTCCATTCTCGCTAAGAGTAAAACAGGAAGACAAAAGAACATTATAATTAAATGGAAAGATAGAACACAAGTTTATGACATTATTTTTCATGCATTCCATGTAAACAAAAAACATTTTTCATTGTGCATCCTGTCATCTTTCATTAAAATGTCTGTTATAAATCTAAATAAAATGTTATTATCAATAGAGTTGCCACCTATGTATCAATATCCCCTGCACAGGAAGAGGTGATGGAGAGACACTATCAAAAATGTTCAAAATGAATCAACATGAAGATTAATTATCTACAATATTGACTCATACTCAAATGTAGAAACAAAAACTTTGTTTGGAAACAATCTTTCCAGGAGTTCATAATGAAAAAGGAAAAAGGAATATAGATTAGTGCTGAAAATTCAAACCTACATATCATGAATGCTGACTTCAAGAGAAAAATTTAGGAAGATCAATAACCAAACGAGAAAAGGAAAAATGTGATTATCATATGGATATAATTTAGGCAACATTAACTCAAGCTATTGACATAACCTACTGTAAAAAAATGGGAAGCGGATGAGAAAAGAAATCAACCAGGGCTATCAATAGCTTTTTAGGAAAATCTCACTGTAATGTTAAGGGAATTTGAAGATCTTCCTTTTCCTGTAATAGAACCATGTGACCTGCTTTAAGCTTTGGCCTAGCCCACAGTTCCAGTCATATGAAACCCCTGGTGGGAGGAGATTGCTAAACAGGTGGAATAAGAGGGGTGGAATAGGAAGGGAGTGTGAGATAGAGTAGGGAGAGAGCAAAGCAGAACTGAGACACAGCAGCTAAAATGAATGAGAGAGGGTGGAATTTTGGTAGGGGAGCTTATCTGTGGGAAAGTCTAACAGAGGGAATGCTTGAGGATGGTGGTGATCCCTTTATTGGGAATGTGTTCAAACTTTGTTGCTACCATGGCAGGAATGGCTTTCTGGCATCTGAACAAATATACTGGTCTCATCTTTGAGGAAGAGAGTTTATATTTTGTGAATTTACATTGGAAATATTCATGCATATCCATAGTGGCTGCTGTAGGTATTGCACTGGTATTACACTTAGCCAAACAAATACATTGCAATAAATAAATAGATAAAACAACTCAGTCAGCTAGTAAAGAGGTACATATTCTATAGGCAATATTGTTTCAGAATAGAGATGGACTTATAAAATTTTTTACAGGAGAATGATAGTAGATAATGAAACATATCTCATAAAATAGCTCAGGACCAGGTAAGATTCAGTATTATAAAGCTTGTAGTTGAAAGAACCAGAGGCCACAATATACAAAGTCAATAAACATGCCCCTAACTCTCAGCACAAGAAACATGGGACAGAGCCCCTGGAACCCCAGAAACAAAGATTAATTTTAAAATACAGTAGAAAGGCCATCACCATGAGCAAGAAGCAAATAAGAAAAAACAAAGATCATAGAATCTTATTATGGGGACAGGGAAAATAAAAATGTGAATTCAGAAGAGGACAGCATTGACACTATACCCACATCTGAAACCACAAAAGGTAGAATGAACTGGTCTCAAGCCCAAAGAGCATTCTTGTAAGAGTTCAAGAAGGATTTTTAAAGCCAAATTAGAGGGGTAGGAGAACAATTAAAGAATAATTTTAAAAATACAACCAGTTCCTTTAAAAAGTAAAATCTGCCAAATGGATAAGGAGGTACAAAATCAAAACAAAAAAACATAAATACTTAAATGGAAAAATTACACAACTGGAAAAGGAAGTACAACAACTAAATGAAAACAAAATTTGTTAAAAAAGTACAATTGACCAAGTAGAAGTTAATGAATCTATGGGGCATCAAGAATTAGTCAAAGAAAACTAAAGATTGAAAAGAAGGAAACATAAAATATCTCATTGGAAAAACAACTAACTAGGAAAATAGATACAGGAGAGAAAAATCTAAGGATATTTGTTATACCAGAAAAAAAAGAGTCTGTGCAGTATCTTCCAAGAAATCATGAAGGAAAACTACCCTGACATCCCTGATCCAGAGGGCAAAATAATATTGACAAGAATTCGCCAATCACCTCCTGAAAGAGATCCCAAATTGAAAATGCCAAGGAATATTGCTTCCAACTTCTAGAATTACCCGATTAAGCAGAAAAAATGGTAAACAGCCAGAAAGAAACAATTCAAATATTGAGGAACTACAGTCAGATCACGTAGGACCTTGCAGTTTCTACATGAAAAGATCAGAGGGATTGAAATATGATGTACTAGAAAGCAAAGGTTCTTGGGCTACAATCAAGTGTCAATTATTCGGTAAGACTGCATAATATTTGGGTCAAGGAGACAGACATTCCATGAAATAAGAGATTTCCAGACCTTCATAATGAAAAGGCCAGAGCTCAATAGTAAATTTGATCTTCAAATGTAATACTTAAGAGAGGCATGAAAAAGTAAACAGGAAAAAAAGGGAAAGAAAAAAACTTGTTATTTAGGGCAAACTGTTTACATCCTTATATGGGAGGATGGTAATTTTAATTTTGAGAACTATTAATTATGACATTAAAAAAAGATATACATAGATAGAAGGTGTGGGTATAAATTATGTGATGATAAAGAAACCCAACTTAGGAGTGTGAATGGAGAAGAGGAAAGGAGGAGGTATAAAAGGGTAAGTTATATCACATGAAGAGGTACAAAAACATTATAGTACAGAGAAGGACAGAAGGAGGTGAGCTTTCTTTGAGCTTTACTCTCATCAGATTTGGTTGAAGGAGAAGAATACCATACTCAGTTAAACATAGAAAGCTAACTTACCCTATAGTCAATAGGAGGTGAAAAGGGAAAGAAAAGAGGGACTGATATAAGGGAGGGAAGACTGAGGGATACAGTGGACAAAAATCTTCTTTGAAGAGGAGAGGGAAGAAGGGAGAAATTAAATCATTAATGGGGGGGGGCTGTTGAAGGATGGAGAGAAAGACATAGATAGGAATCATAACGGTTCTTGTGAATGGGATGAACTCTCTCATAAAGCAGAGGCAGATAGCAGAGTGGATTAAAAACCATAATCTTACAATATGTACAATACACACATTTGAAACAGGGGGATACACACAGGGTAAAGGTGAAAAGCTAGAAGAGAATGTATTATGTTTCAGTTGATGTAAAAGAAAAAAGAACTAGCAGTCCTAAACTCAAAGCAAAAGCAAAAATAAATCTAATCAAAAGAGATAGGGAAGGAAACCATATCCTGCTAAACAGTACTATAGACAATGAAGTAATATCATTACTAAACATATATGCACCAAGTGGTAAATTCTTAGAAGAAAAGTTAAGAGAATTAGAGGAAAAAGTAGAAAGCAAAATTATATTAATAGGGGACCTCAACCTCCCCCTCTCTGAACTTGAGAAATGTAACCTCAAAATAAACAAGAAAATTTAAAAAGGTGAGTAGAATTCTGGAAAAGGTAGATATGAAAGACCTCTAAAGAAAAGTGAATGGGGTAGAAAGGAATATACGTTTTTCTCAGTGGTACATGGCTTATACACAAAAATTAGCCCTCTAGTGGGGCATAAATCTCTCAAAATCCAAAGGAGAAAGGCAGGTATAGTTAATGCATCCTTTTCAGATCATAAGATACCAAAATTTTATGTAATAAAGGTCATGGAAAGATAGACTAAAAATTATTGAAAATTATATAACCAAATATATTGTAAACTAAACTAGTCCTAAAGAACGAATTGGCCACAGAACAAATCAGAGAAACAATCAATAATCTCATTTAAGAGAATGGCAATAATAAGACACCCTGACAAAACTTACACGATGCACCAAAAGTAGTTTTGAGGGGAAGTTTTATATATCTGAATGCTAACATGAATAAAATAAAGAGGACATGAATGAATTTGACAAGCAGCTGAAAAAATCTAGGAAAAAAATTGAAAATCCCCAAGTAAATACCAATTTAGAAATACTTAAAACCAAGGGAGACATTAAGAAAATTGAAATTAAGAAAATTAATGAACTTGTAAATAAAACTATGAGCTAGTTTTATGAAAAAAAAACAAAGTTAATAAATGTTTTGGCAATTTGATTAAAAAAAAGAAAACCAAATTAACAGTATCAAAAATAAAAAAGGGTAAATTCACCACCAATGAAAAGGAAATCAAAACAATAATTAAAAATTGGTTTACCCAAGGAAATGCCAATATATTTGGAAATCTTAGTGAAATGGATGAATATTTAAAAATATAAATTATCCAGATTAACAGAAGAGGGAATAAAATATTTAAGAACCCAGTCTCAAAAAAAGAAATTGAATAAGTCTTCAATGAATTCCCCAAGAAAAAATATCCATGGCCAGATGAATTTACAACCAAATTCTATCAAGCATTTAAAGAACAATTAATTCTAATACTATATAGAATATTTGGGAACATTGACAAAGAAGTAGTACAAAATTATTTTTATGATACGAATATGATGCTGATATCTAAACTGGGAAGAGATAAAACAAAGAAAGAAAATTATAGACAAATTTCCCTAATGAACATAGATGCAAAAATTTTAAATAAGATATTAGCAAAAAGATTACAGCAACTTTCATGAGAATAATAAAACACTTTGATCAGGTAGAATTTTTACCAGGAATGAAGGGCTGCTTCAATATTAGGCAAGCTAACAGCATAATTCATCATATCTACAACAATATTAATAGAAATCATATGATCATCTCAATAGATGCAGAAAAAGCTTTTGACAAAGTACAGCATCCATTCCTATTGAAAATACTGGAGAGCATTGGAATAAATGGAGTCTTCCTTAAAATAAGTAGTGTGATCAGCAAGCATTTTATGTAATGGAGATAAGCTAGAAACATTTTCAATAAGATTGGGATGAAACAATTTTCATCATTCTTATTCATTGTGGTACTAGAAATGTTAGATTTGGCAATGAGAAGAAAAAGAAATAAAAGGATTTAGAATAGTAAAAGGAGAAACCAAGCTACCACTTTTTGCAGATGATATGATTATGTACTTAGAGAATTCTACAGAATAAAGTAAAAAGTTACTTGAAGTAATAAATCACTTTAGTAAAGTTGCAGTTTACAAAATAAACTCATATAAATCCAGAAGGATCTGTTTCTTTTTCTTCCTTCCTTCCTTTCTTCCTTTCTTTCTTCCTTCCCTTCTTCCTTCCTTCCTTTATTCTTTCTTTTCTTTCTTTTCCTTCTTTCTTTCTTTCTTTCTTTCTTTCTTTCTTTCTTTCTTTCTTTCCTTGAGGCTCCTGTCCTCCCAAATTTATTTATTTATTTTTTCCATTTAAAGAGACCATCCCATGACTACTTCTTAAAGAGGCCTATTCACTCACTACCTCACTCTCAGTGAGTATCTGAAAAGGCCTTAGCCTAAAAGGTCAAGGTCTCCCATTGCATCCTGGGACATCTCCAGTCATTCTGTTGAATATCTGGTCACTGGATCCAGATGACTCAGGAAGAGAAAGTGAGGTTAATGACCTTGCATAGTGCTCCCTCACTCAAAGCAAAGTCGAGTGCAAGTCATGTCATCATTTCTCTGATCATTTCTCATGTCATCAAGGTCCTCTACAAAAATGAAGGACAAACACAGCATTTAAGAAAAATAATGTTGAGGAACTCAAGATGGTGGAGGAAAGGCAGGAAGTTGCCTTAGCTCTCTCCATTTTCCCTGAAATAACTTTAAATCACACTTCAAAATGAATTCTGGAATGATGGAACCCACAAAAAGATAGAGTAAAAACAATTTTCCAGCCCAAGACAACTTAGGAGGACTGCAGGAAAGGTCTGTCTCATTGGGTGAAAGATGAACTCATCCCAGTTCAGGCACTGTCCAAGCAAATCAGTGGAAGGATCCTATGCCCAGGTGAAATGAATAGCTGAGGCCCTGCCATCTGGATTGAAGAGGGCAGAAGAACCGTGGGTCAGCCACAAGGCCTCCAGCCCTCAAGCAGCAGGCTAATAGTCAGATCTGTCAGGCAAAGAGAATTCCTCATAGCCAGCTAGATTAAACCAGGTGACCTACAGTGTAGTAAGTAAGCTTTCAGATTTGGAATCTATAGCACAGAAAGTTAGTGATCATCCCTCTAACCTCCAATACAATTAGTTTAGCATAATGACCCCTATACCCTAGGAGCAGAATTCAACTTTAAGTCATGAAATTGAAATAAGCTGAAAAATCAGCATACCTTTTGTTTATTACTGTAAAAGAAAGAAATGAAAATAAAGTCCATGATCACATTTACCACTGTTAGGGAAGGTGTTCAAATGGAAGATGAATTTGCTAGAGATTCTGTAGTCTTGAGTCCTCTTCTCTTCTCTCTCAATACTCTTTGACTTGGTGATTTCATCAGTTTTTATCAATAATGAGGGTTTAATCAAAACTCAGCATCTTTTCAACTCACCTTCATTTGCCTCTCTCCTCATACTGGAGTGAAGAGGTTGAAGAGGGAAACATTAAACTGTTCTTAAAGCCTTCCTTTACAGAAGGATCACAACCTTTCAGTTCCATGAAGCACAATGCTACCTTCTTTTCAGCTTCCTTTTATATGTTCTTTCAATTAAATTATAAACAACAAGAGAGCAAGGATTTTCTCTCTTTCTTATGTGTACTCTCAGTGCTTAGGATAGTACCTAGCACATAGAAATGCTTTATTGAATTGAATTAAATCAGTTCCCATTGATTCAAATATCTTAGCCTTATGATTCTCAGGCTGTTGCCTAGTCTATTGCTTACAAGTCTCTACTCACTCCAGGCACCAGCATTTGGGGGAGGGGGATAGGAAGGTGAGATTTTGATTGGAAATTGAAGAAAGCCAGGGAAGCAAGGAGGCACAAAAGTATAAGTACCCTGACTTAGGAGATGAATGTCTTGTTCAATCAATAGCAAAGAGACTAGCGACTCTATATGGAAGATATTATCAATGAAAACTTAGACAGGAGAAGTGGCATTAGGATATGTGACAGAAAGCAAAATAGGATCTTTTGCTGTTTTTGTTTCAGTATAATCAAATGCCTCTGATTGAATCTTGCCTTTGTCATCAAGAGTCTTTAATAGAACTTAAGTATGGAAACTAGTTTCTTTAACTAGAATATGTATTTGTATTGTTAATTATTTTAATGTGAATAAAGATCTTCCCCACCCATTAATAGGAAGTCCCACACTTTTTGTTAGTGGTTTTCAATGGTTGTGATGCCTTCTGGCACTAAAAAAAAAAAGGTAGAAATATAGTGAGTTGGGGTTTTACTTTGGGGTTTAGTTTTTGAGAGAAGGTTTGTGTGCCAGATGATAGTCTCTAAGGAGTCTCCAAACTTGGAGAGCCCAAATGTCAGTGCTTCCCTCTCTGATAACTGCAGTCAGACAGTTGGACCTTTCTGTTGAGTTGTGATATATTCATTGATTATGGTCAGGCAGAGGAAGCCATGTCTGTTGATCTTTGATCTCTCTGTATTTTCTTTGAAGTTCAGGGTGCTTACTCCCCTGAACTAACTGAATGATATATGTATTTGTTTAAAGGAATGATACATGTGCTTGATTAAGTGATTGTTAACCCCTCAAAAGTTGTCTTTCCTTTTAGAGAAGCAGATCAAAGAACCTGTGGTAGCCGACTCCCAGCCTGTGTATGTTGGGGTGCTTACTGATACAAGATATTAACAGAAAGGAATTTTAACAAGAAAATAGGTGGATGAGTTGTATATGGAGACAAAGGAATACCGATGGATATCTTTTGTGGGGGATTTTTATTGACCTATATCAAGACATAGAGAGAATGAACCTCAGTATATTAGATAAAATCTTGTTGTTGTGTCTTTAGGAAATAATGGAAAAGAATTGCTTGGAATAAAAAAGGGTGGATGGGTTACAGGCAGAGCAAAATGCCATCAACTAGTTACAATGATAAATAATATTACATACCTTCTTGGCTCACTACCTAAACAGCATATTTTTTGTGATGTTGTTTTCTAAACATAATCTTGATGGAAGGTCACACTTGAAAATGACTCCACCACAACCCTACACTTTTTCCCCCTTTGACTATACTACCTGAATAAATTATTCAGAATAGCAGAGTAGTAGCGCATAGCCTAAGCCAGCCATGGAAAAGAATAAATCACAAGTATTTGCTGCTTGACTTCAATTTCTGAAGAGTTCATTTTCTCCAATATTGTGTAGCAGACTGACAGGGAGAACCACGTGCCGTACTATTTGCTGATGGATCCCATTGAGACCCCTGAAATGACAGCTAGGAAGTTAAGCAAGTGACTTAGGTCAGCTTGATGGCTGTTCTTCTAATGTTTAGAGATGTATTGCTGAGGACCTTCATTTGCAGATGGCTTTACAACTCCTACACACCCAGCAAGAAGCCTGGACTTGAGCCCACAAAATGATATTCATGGAGGAAGTTGCAGTTTTGAATGCCCAACAGCGAGTCACAGAGAACCGTATGGCTTAGAAGGAGATTTCCCCAATGCAGGAAAACTATGGCCTTGCTAAAGAGTGACTGCATCTGCTATGTGGGAAGGGGGTTAGATTTCTTAATAACAGGGTCAGTGCAGCACATGTATCTGGAAAGAGAGAGTTGGCATCTAGCAAAAAGATTGATTCATAATGAAAACAATACAGAGAGGATGAGGGGAATCACTTCACTTCCACAAACCCTAGGTTTAAAACATTTGAGTAATGGTTTCAATAATGTAAAAAGTTGTTATATAGGAACACAGTTTTGTAAGGAGAAAGGAGTCTTGCTAAACAGTGTTTTGGGCAAACTTTGAAGCAATTTTTTTTCTCTTCCTCCACTTGAAAATAAAGGCTAAACTGAAGCATATGACAAAGAGAATGCTATCCCACAATGTATAAAGGTCTATTTCCTCTCATTAGTTAATGGCTTCCATGCATGACATTGAATCTGAAGCCTTCTATCTGGCTTGTACATAGAGATCCACTTAAAAGAAATGAGGATTGAAGAGAACAGCACCACAATAAGGGGGGAAATGGACAAGGAGCAAACACCAAAATTTAGTTGTGATGGTGGTAGAAAATGGGTTATGGCAAAAAGCAGTGGAATGAAATCACAAGGACATGTGCATTATTTAAGTGAGTGAATTACTTTGAAGAGAAATGTTGCTTCTTTTGTCTTTTTTTTTTAACCTTAAAAATGTTAGATTTTGTTTAGGAGAGGCATTGCTGAACTGGAGACTGGAAAGTAGCATTTATTGTGAACCTACTATGTGAATAACACTGTAATAGGCTTCAAGGAAACTACTTCAGGGTAACATGTTTGTATTTTGGCCACCTCCCATGCCTTGCTCCCTTGTTGGCCAGAAATGAGAGGAAAGCCTGGGACCACCAGTGTAGATCAGAGGAACTTGCTCCCAGTTCAGAAGCATCAAGGCAAAAACAAGCAGCTGCTTAACAGATTAGCAGACTGATTTTAGAGAAAAGATTAGGGGACTGATTTTAGAGAAGAAGGCTTTAAGCCTATACATTAAAAATGGGAAGAATAATCTATTAACAAGAAAAAAGAATCAATACTGACACACTTTTAGTGAAAGTTGGAGAAATTAAATAACTATGTATAAATCTGTCTACATAAAGTAATATAGAGAATATAGGTGATTATTCAAGTGATCACCTTAATTCTCTAATATATTTGTGTCAACTAAGTAAAAGTATAAAAAAAAATCTTAGTTGGGGCAAAATAAATAATATATACATATGTGTGTATGAATTACTTATTTTGTTTAGTCCTCCAAAATTTAAATAGATAGAGAGATAGATTGACAGAGTGACTGATAGATAGACAGAAAAAGAAAGACAGGAAGAAAGAAAGAAAGAAAGAAAGAAAGAAAGAAAGAAAGAAAGAAAGGAAGGAAGGAAAGAAGGAAGGAAGGGAGGAAGGAAGGAAGGAAGAAAGGAAGGAAGAAGAATGGATAATATCTTGCATAGCTATAAGCAGAAATTAACTAACTAACTACTTTTTTCTCATTGTTCTGAGGACCTAAATTTTAAAACTCTGACAGTAGTATTGAGTCAGGGATAGAGAATGGGCTTATGGTTTTATTAGTCTTAGGGAAGAGTTCCAGGCAAAGTCAGAGTTTTTGGTGAAACTGAAAGTTTTAGACTCATCTTGAACATGAAGTAGTTAAATGTTATGTTATTACATATGTCACAATCAGGGCTTGTATCCTTATCTTCCTGGCTTTGAGACTAGTTTTTATTACACCAAGTTGTTTCTTATCATTGAGGTTTTAAGACCGAAAACACATTCCATTCATTTGACAATTAACAATGTGGCATTTCAATTACTTCTATATTGTACATTTTACATATGTATACGCTCTTTAAAGGAGAATACACACACTCACATACACACACATATATACACATACATACAAAATGTACGTATGTATGTAGTTGTATACATATGCGTGTGTTTGTGTGTGTGGGTGTGTGTGATCTTTTCGTGTTCCTCACAGGACTAAACAGAATTCTTTAAACAGTTAAGTTGTTTTTAGTTGCACTCAATCATATTAAACAATTAATATAATTAGAATATGTATCATTCCATTAATTTTTAAGATAGCTTTTACTTTTTCAGCATTCTCATTTCATACTATATCTCTCCTCTCCTCTCCAGAGAATCATCACTTGTAACAAAAAATAGAGAACCATTTCACCAAACACAATAAATAAATCAGAGTGTATTCTCAATGTATTCAATATTCTACACTTATAGAGCCAAACTTCTGCAAAGACTCCTATTTTATCTGATGAAAATATTAATCATTATAGTCACATAGTATTTAGATTTTATTTACGATTTTGTAGCCTTTGTACTTATTTTTTTCCTGGTTATATTTATTTTACTTTTCATCAATTCACAGAATCTTTACTTGCATCTCTATTTTTTCTCTGTTCATTAATTAATAGTGAAGTAGTTCATCTTGGATCATATGGTATCTTTTTATCTTTGACCTTTTTGGTGGATATGAGTAGCTCTGATTCCCTTCACTCTTAAAAGAAAAAGATGATACACACACATATATGTATATGTATGTTTGCATGCACATGTGTGTATGTGGATATGGGTGTGTGTGTATATTCTTCCTGAAGAATTATTTAGCTTTCAGTCACTCTGGTCACATTCATGTGACATTTGGTCATCACAACTTGCAATCTGCATTATAACCAAAAGTTAAAAAGAGCAGCAAGATTATCCATAATACCTCAGCCAATATATGTAGAAGATGAATGAATTATATATATATATATATATATATATATATATATATATATATATATATATAAAATTTGCTTTTAACAAGCTTCACATAGTCCTGCAGAGAAAGCAAATACATATATTAGTAATAGGTAATTTCAAATTCAAGTTTGAATGAACTGAGGGTAGTAAAATATGTGGGAAAATATTGTTCAGTATTATGAAATAAAAGAACAAAGTCTTGTACATAAAAGCTCACATACCATCTTTCTCTGAAAAGTAGATGAAAGATGATTTACATAATTATTACTAAATGCCATACAATAAAAGAGACAGGTGAATAAATAAAAATTAATAAATAATTGATCTGAACATGAAAAATGTTTATTGATTTCAGATAAACAACCAGATTCATTTTCAGTGTTCTCTTACTATTAACAAGTTTGAATGTGATAAAAATAAGAAAAGATAAAGATGAGAAGATAATGTATACAAATAGAATGTCTAAACTGATCTTTCAAACAAGCTACTGAAACACAGAAAGAAAAGATTATTGGCATTTAATATCAGCTTTTTTCCTAAATCATTTTCATCTAAATTAATTAACACATTACTTGGGGTGCCCAAAAAAGCTCATAAAAATTCCAGCCAGCAAACATTTATCTCCTTGCCAAGCAAATACAGATGGAAACCAAGTACGATGTAAATTTAAAGCATGAAGTCATTTGTAAAGTTTGTTGAAGTAGATATTGGAATAATATAAGCAGTATTATCTCACAAAACCACAAATATGTGTGAAGGATGAAAAAAGATTTCAATGATACTGGAGTGAAACCCAACTGAGGAATATGCTGGAAAAACATTTATACATAAAACTGCATTGTGTAATGTCTCTTTAATAATCTATTTTCATCATATGATGATGAAATTTCATATATATATACTCTGCCACCTTTGAACCAGATTAATAAACAGAAACGAGTCTTTCAAACTTAATTCATCCTATTAATAAATGGATTATGAACAAAATGTTAGTTTGTACATAATCTCACACCTGCTTTACCATTTGTATGAAAGTTTTAAGACAATAATCTTTGTTCTTATTGAGGAAGACTACAAACCCTTGTTTTAGATTTTTTTTCCAAGTTCATCATCATTCCTTTACAATTGACTTGTAAGTCTGTAGGATTAAACTTTGAAAGATCAAAACTATTGAATTTATACCTCATAATTCCTATTTAAAATGCCTTAATATTGGTAAAATATTCAGTTTAGTCCATTTGGAAAACAAAAAGAAATAATTTTTATTTTATTATGAAGACATATCAGTCATTCCTTTGTGAGTGTGTTGCAAATGCACTTATTAATTTTTCCCTACGATATTTGGGACTGCAAGGTAATAGTGATTCTTTGCCTTTTATTCCTCCACATCCATAATTGGACTACCAAGTAGCTCTGCCATTTTGTCTTGATATCCTATTGCATAGTAATCCTGCATGATAAAGACCTAATAGAACATTAATCAGTCAAGTTGGGTATTTACTTATATTGTTTTCAAGCAATACATGTGTGTGTATGTATACATGTATATTTGTATATGCATGTATTTTTTAATCTAGCCTTACTTCTCAAAATAATGCTTGAAAAAATACAATTCCATTCATTTCATGGTTTCTTATTTCACAATATATCAGGCAATATTTTTTGTTGTCATTCATTCCTTCCTTTGCAAAAAAAGACAATGACATCGCAGGATGATGTCTTGACTTGCATGGGAGTTGGATTTAAGTTAGGCAGAGTTGCACCAAGTCATCACTCTCACTGTTACTCTTTCTATCAGGGTCCTATATGTTCCTTGTCTGTTGTGAAACCTGAGTGTTAACATTTAATTATAATGCTAAGCTTAATTCCTTTGGAAGTTCTTCTCTTTCTTCTGAATAGAGAGATGCCTTGATCAAAAAGACCTGACACATGAAAAATTTAATTTGATGATAGCTATGTAAAGTAGTGTTTATTCCCATTAGTGAATGATTCTCTTTTAATTGTACAAAAACTTTGGGTGGCAAGATGGTAGATCAAGGAAGCAACCTTTTGAAGCTCTCTCAAATTCTCTTCAGAAAACCACCTCAGAATATGTCTAAGAGCAGAGAATCAGTTTCTCAGCCTGATAGGAAGAGTCTCTCTCACAAGAGTGTGAGGGAAGAGAAGTCGAAGAGCAGTAGTAGCAAACAGCTTCACCAAGGGGAGCGTCAAGAAGAGGGAGAGAGACTTAAACAAGGCTCCAAACTGGAGGCAAGCCACCAGAAAAGCCTCACCCTCCTACAAAACCAGCAACACCTTTGGCAAGAGAGTAGATTGTGCAATGCAGCAAGACCCCTGCCTGGCAACCCTACCCACAGAGAAGCCCCGAGTCAGGCCTTGATCCCATTGCTTAGCAGCAGTGAAGTTCCATCCTGGGGCTGCCCAACAGCAAAACTCTGCCCCCTGGGCCCACCAGCAGAGAAACTGACCAATAAGGAGTCCTCCCCAAACCCCAGGACAAGCCAGGAGGGAAGCCTCTCCTCCAGAGCAACTAAGCCCTGAAGTCCAGTGAAAGAAAGCAGTAAGACCCAAAGCCCTTGCACAAAAAGCTTGGGATAGGGCAGGACCAGAACCCAACTCTCAAATAAAACACCAAATCACAAAAAAAGGCATAACAAATGAGCAAAAAACAACAAAAAAAGAGCTTTATGATAGAAAGTTACTATGGTGATAGGGAGGATCAATCGGTAAACTTAGAAGAGGACAATATTGTCAAAATGTCTACAAGTGAAGCCTCAAAGAAAAATCTAATTTGATCTCAGGCTCCCAAATAATTCCCAGAACAGCTTAAAAATGATTTTTTTTTTCTGAACAGATCTGAAATCTTGAAATTTATTACAGATGGGTTGGAAAGCTTTGGTACACCCATGGCCTACTTAAGTATGAATTTGACCTCAAATTTAGTGTGAAGGTGGTAGGATAGAAAACGTGGAGGAAACAGAGGAACTTTCAAGGTGCAAATTAGCCTCTCAGGCTAAGGAAAACTAGGAAAATGAAGGGATAAAACTGGAATTTGAGGAGATAAGTGTCCTTTGGGGCAAGTATTTCTAACCAAATCCACCTTCATGGCCAAGGTTATAGAACCTGCATGTGGAAGTTCTTAACTCCTATTCTTCTAGATCCTGATTACATATCCCTCTGTTTCACCAGAGATTGCTGTCCCTGAACTGGATGGAAGGATGACAAAGATATATAAGTTGGGACTGAGTTGGAAATGGGAAAATGTTGGGATAAGGGGAGCTCAATCCAATGTCTTTCATGTCTGAGGGGTTTTAACCTACCATTTGCCAAGGTTGGGAAGAGGGACATTGATTGATTTATCTTGACTTAATCAAGAACTAGAAGACAAGGTGAAAAATTAGACTGGAAAAACAACTGACCTAGAAAATAGATCCAGGAGACATAATTCTAAAATGATTGGACTTCCTGAATGCCATGATAAAAAAAAATTCAAGACATCATCTTTCAAGAAATTATTAAGGAAAATTTCTCCTGAAAAAGATTTGAAAATGAAAAACCCCAGGAATTTTATAGCAAAATTGCAGACTTCCCAGGTCAGGAAAACAATATTGCAATTAGCCAGAAAGAAATAATTCAGGTATAGTAGAGCCACAATCAGGATAACACAAGATATAGCATCTTATAGGTTGAAGTATTGGAGGGCTTAGAATACGAGATTCTGGAGATCAAAGGACATAGAATTAAAACCAAGAATTCCCTTCTCAGAAAAAACTGAGTGCAATCCATGAGGGGGAAAAAGAACATTCAATGAGACAGAGGAATTTCAAGCATTATTGAGAAAAGCCCAGAGCAGAATAGAAAATTTGACTTTCAAAAGTTAGACTCAAGAGAAACATAAAAAAGAAATGATGCTGTCAGAGAAACGTGGAAAGAGTTTTATGAGCAGATGCAAAATGAAATGTACCGTGTACAAAGTAACAGTAATGTTGTAGGATGATGAGCTGTGAATGACATGGCTCTTCTCAACAATACAATTTTCCAAGACAGCTCTGAAGGACTTATGATGAGAAAAGCTGTCCACCCCTAGACAAAGACCTAATATCATCTAATGTAGATTGAAGCATGTTTTTTTTCAACTTTATTTTTTGAGGGTTGTTTTTTTATCAATTTTCTTTCCTGACATGACCATTATGGAAATGTTTTGCATGACTACACATGCATAACCTTTATCAAATTGTTTGTCTTTTCAATGGAGGGGGTAGTTAGGAAGGAGGAAGGAAGAGAATTTAGAACTCAAAATTTTAGAAATACATGTTAAAAATTGTTTTTACATGTAACTGGGGAAAATAAAATACTAAAATTTCTTTCTCAGTTCTTTATTTTGCTTTTGGAGTCATCCTCTTTTTATATCTTCTGTCCATGTATACTCCTTCTAATTGCCTTTTTAAAATTTTAGGAAGGAAAAGTGAATGAGCTAAATTATACTTCATTAAAGAGGCATGAAAATTCCATTATTATTCAGGGAAAAACTTGAAGAGTGGATATAGCAGGTAAGGCTGAGATATTACTCTCATCAAAATTGCCTCAAAGGGTGAATAACATACTTGCTCAGTTGGATATAGAAATCTACCTTAAACTGCAAGGAAGTAAGAAAAATAATAGTAAGTAAAAAAAATAGCAAAAGTGGAGAGGGGTTGATGAAATGGAGGGTTTACTGGGGAAGATGGTAATCAGAAGCAAAGCATTTGTGAATATGGAAAACGCGGGTGGTAAGATAGAGAAGGGGATAAACAAGTGAAAAATAGCATGGAGGGATATACAAAATTAGTTATCATAACTATAAATGTGAATGGAATGCACTCTCCCTTAAAATGGAAGTGAGTAGCAAAGTGGATTAAAAACCAGAATCCTACACTATATTGTTTACAAGCAACACATTTGAAGCAGAGTGATACACATAAGGGGAGGTATTGAGCAGAATCTATTACACTCCAATGGAAGCAAAGAAGCCAGGGTAGGATCATGATCTCAAACAAAGCAAAAGCCAAAAAAATAGATCCAATTAAAAGAGATAAAGAAGGAAACTGTTTTGATGAAACTTACCATAGACAAAGAAAGTATACCAATTATAAACATGTATGTGCCAAGTGCTATACATTCAAAATTTGGAAGAAATTGAATGAGTTACAGGAGGAAATACATAATAAAACTATACTAGTGGAAGACTTTAAATTTTCCTTTTCAGAACTAGATAAATCTATCCAAAAACAGATAAGAAAAAAAGTTAAGGAGGTGAATAAAATTCTGTAGAAGTTATTTATAATAGATCTCAGGAGAAAACTTAATGGGAATAGAAAGTAGTATACCTGTTTCTCAGTAGTCCATGACACCTACACAAAAATTGACCATATATGAGAACATAAAAATCTCACAACTAAGTGCAGAGGAGCAGAAATATTAAACACATCATTTTCAGATCGTAGTACAATAAAAATGGCATTCAGTAATGAACAATGAAGAGATTAAAAATTAATTGGGAATTAAGTTATCTAATCCTATAAAATGGATATAAAAAAATCATAGAAGAAATCAATAATTTCATTAAAGAAAATAACAACAATGAGATAGTTTACCAAAATTTATGCAATGCAGCCACAATGGCTCTTAGTCGAAAATGTATGTCTCTAAGTGGTCGCTTCAATGAAATAGAGAAGAAGTAGATCAATGAATTGGGCACACAACTAAACAAAAAAAAGAAAAATAAGAAGATAAAAATTTCCAATTAAACACCAAATTGGACTTCCTGAAAATTAAAGGTGAGACTAATAAACTTGAAAATAAGAAAACCAATGATTTAATAAAACTAAAAGCTGGTTTTATAAAAAAATAAACAATTGGTTAATTTAACTTAACAAATGAAAGAAGAAAATCAAATTACTAGCATCAAAAATGAAAAGGATGGATTAACCACCAACAGAGAGCAAATTAAGACAATTATTGGGAGCTATTTCATCTAATTATGTGTCAATAAATTTGACAATCTAAATGAAATGGATGCATACCTTCAAAAACATAAATTACCCAGAATAACAGAAGAAATGGAATATTTAAATAAATAATCTGAGAAAAAAGTAATTGAATAAGCCATCAATGAGCTCTGTAATAAAAAAAAAAAATCCCCAGGATCTGATGGATTCAGAAGCCAAGTCTACCAAACACTTAAAGAACAATTAATCCCAATTCTATATAAAATGGGGACTCTACTATGTTAGGGAAAATAGATGAAAAAAAGAGAAAATTCCTTGTATGACAAATATGGTGTTGATACCCAAACCAAGAAGAGCCAAAACAGAGAAAGAAAATCATAGACTATTTTCCTAATGAATATTCATGCAAATTTTAGATAAAATACTGGCAAGGAGATTATACCAATATATCACAAGGATCACACACTATGAGTAGTTAATATTTATACCAAGAATGTAGGACTGGTTCAATATTGGGAAAATTACTAGTGTAAGTAACCATATCAATAAAATCTACAGAAATCATATGATTATCTCAACAGATGTAGAAGATACCTTTGGAAAAATGCAGCATTATTTTCTATGACAACCAATAGAAAGCATAGGCTTACTTTAAAAGAATTTCATTATAATTATAAGCAATTATAAAGATAAAATACTTACCTAAGACCATCAGTAAGCATTATCTGTAATGGGAATAAGGTAAAAGATTTCCCAAGTCAAGGAGGGGTGAAGCAAGGATGCCCATTATCATCTCTATTATTTAATATTAATTATTTATCACCTCTATTAATTAATTGTTAGCTATAGTAATAAGAGAAGCAAAAGAAATTAATTTGAATAGGCAATGAGGAAACAAAATTATCATTATTTCCAGATGATATCATGTTGAAGCAGGAAAATGCTAGAGAATAAACTCAAAAATTACTTGAAATTATTAACAACTTTAGCAGAGTTGCAGGATACAATATAAACCCACACAGATCATCATTGCTATATATTATCAAGAAAGTCCAACAGCAAGAGACAGAAAATGAAATTCCATTTAAAATAAGTCTAGACAATGTAAAATACTTGGGAATCTATCTGCCAAGAAAAACCCAGGAAATATATGGACCCAAGTATAAAATAATTTTCACATAAATAAATTCAGACAAACAATTGGAAAAAAATATCAATTACTCATGGATAGGCCCAGCCAATATAATAAAAATGAAAATTGTGCCTAAATTAATTTATTTATTCTGTGACATACAAAACTATCAAAAATTATTTTATAGAGTTAGAAAAAATATTAACAAAATTCATCTAGAAGCACAAAAAGCTCAAGGATTGTAAGGAAAATAAATGTGAATGAAGGTGGTCTAGCCGCACCAGATTTCAAATCTATTATAAAGTGATAATTATCAAAAGTATCTGATACTAATAAATAGAATGGTGAAACAATGGAATAGATTAGGAATACAGTACATTATAGTAAATAACCATAGTAATCTAGTATATGAAAAACAAAGATTCCAGCTTTTGAAACAAATACTCATTATTTGAAGACTACTAGGGAAACTGGAAAACTGTATAGCAGAAACTAGGTATAGACCAACATGTCACATTGTATAATAAGGTAATATCAAAATGAGTATGTGATTTTGTATAAAGGGTAATGCCATAAGCAAATTAAGAGAACATGGAATATTTTATCTGCCAGATTTAGGGATAAGGGTATGTAATGGTAATTTAAATAAGAACATCTTTCCTATTCATTAATAGGCCCATGTGTTACCTGGGTCACATGGAAGTGTAAGTCACACAGAGCCCATGATGGGAGGAGTTTGCTGGACATATGTAACAAGAAGAGTGGGACAGAAAGAGGAGGATCAAGAACAGAGCTGAGAGCAAATAGATCAGCGAGCAGAGAGAACTGAAGGACGCAGGCAAACCTGGCAGCTGGCTCCCTTTTGTTTAAGGGAGCTGGTTTGGGGGAAGCCTAACACAGGGAAGGCTGGTGCTGCACTCTGTATTATTGTTATGTACAGATTGTTATGGATTTGACTTTCTGGTGTCTGAATAAATGTTTTGTTTCTCTCTTCCATGTGCAAAGAGTGTTGTATTTTGGGATTCAGAATTACATATTTATGCTTGCCATAAGTGCTGTGAATATCACGTTGGCAATACAGGGAGGAATTCAAGAGCAAAGAAGATATGGAGAGCACTACAAAAAGCAAATAGGTAATTTTGATAGAAAATTTAAAAGCTTTTTCCACAAATAATGCCGAAATAACCACAATAACCACAGAAAACGGGGGAGGGGAAGAACTGCTACTAATATCTCTAATAAAGGCCTCTTTTCTCAAATATAAAGCAAAATAGATCATTTTGATAGAAAATTTAAAAGCTTTTTCCGCAAATAATGCCGAAATAACCACAATAACCACAGAAAACGGGGGAGGGGAAGAACTGCTACTACTATCTCTAATAAAGGCCTCTTTTCTCAAATATAAAGCAAAATAGATAATTTTGATAGAAAATTTAAAAGCTTTTTCCGCAAATAATGCCGAAATAACCACAATAACCACAGAAAACGGGGGAGGGGAAGAACTGCTACTAATATCTCTAATAAAGGCCTCTTTTCTCAAATATATAGGGAACTGGGACAAGTTTATAAAAATACAAGTTTTTCCTCAATTGATAAATGGACAAATGATATGAACAGCAGTTTTCAGGCAAAGGAATCAAAGCTATACATAGTCATATAAAAAACACTTGAAATCGTTATTAACCAAAGAACTGCAAATTAAAACAGTTCTGAGTCCCCACTTCATACTTACAGAGTGACTAATATGACAAAAAAAGGGAAATGTTAAATGGTGGCGGGGAATGTGAGAACATTGAAACACTGATTCACTATTGAATTTGTGAACTGATTCAACCATTCTGGAGAGCAATTGGGAACTATGCCCAAAGGACTACAAAACTGTGCATATCCATTGTTCCAGCAATAGCACAGTCAAGCCTATCTACTAAAGACATCCAAAGAAAAAGGAAAAAGATCCTATTCGTACAAAAACTATTTATAGCAGCTCTTTTTGTGATGGCTAATAACTGGAAATTAAAGGGATGTCCATCAATTGTGGAATGGCTAAACAAGCTGTGGTATATGATTGTAAAGGAACATTATTGTGCTGTAGAAATGACAAGCAGAATGATTTCAGAAAAAAAAAATGGAAAGATTTGTATGAACTAATGCATAATGAAGTAAACAGAACCAGAAGAATGCTATACAGCAATATCAATGTTGTTTGATGAAGAACCATGAATGACTTAGCTATTCTCAGAAACACAATGATTCAAGACAATCCCAAAGGAGTATTGATGAAGCATACTAACCAACCTCCAAAGAAAGAGCTGATATTGATGGAATGAACTCTACAGCTTGATACATTTCACTTTCTTCCATTGTTCCCTTGAATCCCTTGAGTAAAGATTCAAGTCTTCTTCTACAAAATGACTATTATGGAAAGGTTTTACATTATTGCACATATATAACCTGTATCTAATTGCTTGCTCTCTTAGGGAGGGGTGGGGAGGAATAGAGGGAGGGAGGGACAAAATTTAAAAATCAACATTTTAATTTTTTTTAAGAATTTAAAAATTGTACAGATTCACGTTTTTAGATTAAAATAAGTTCCCCTGAAACATGATGTGTTTTTTTGTTTGTTTGTTCATTTGTCTATGTATCATGATCTCTATTTGGCCAAACAAGATAAAGCAACTGGGTAGCATTCCTTGACAACCAAAAGCTAATCATAAATGAAAATAAAGTTACTTCTAAATTATCATAGTACAGGTTTGTCTAGTGCTTTAAGTTTGCAGTTCTTTTTCCATAACAAGCTTCTGGGCTAGATAGGGAAATATATAGTGTGGTGAGAGAGAGAGGAAGAGGAAAGATAGGGAGAGACAGATACACACACATACACACCAAATGTATTTCATTTCCAACTTAAGAGTATTAAAGAATTGCCTGGAACCCTTATTGCTTCAGTAAGTTGTAGATGATCACACAGCTAGTGTACATCAGAGGTATTACTGAGACCAAGAGTACTGCTCTTTTCTCTTGAAAAAATATTTTGATCATCTCCATTTTACAGATGAAATAATTTTCAAAGAGGTAAAGTGACTTAGCCACAGTCATACTGCTTACAAGAGTCAGAGTCAAGATTTGAAACTGCATTATTAGATTCCCAGATAAATATTCTTTCTCCTATAGCATTCTTCCTCCCTATCTGTGGAAAGTATTTGATTTACTTCAGGGGAACATATTCATCGCTCCAACAAAAACTCATCTGGATTGTCTTATTATTTTTTTCTAAAGTTTTGCAACTGAAACTATGTTGCCATCAAGCTATACTCCTTACTTTTGAGCTTTTATATTATCACAACAATTTATTTATGATTTTTCATGGCAAGTCTTAAGGCTTTTGAAATCATTCTCAAAGACTTCTGTATTTGTTTCCAAAGGACTAGTGATATCAATGTCCCCTTTAAGGTTTTTCAACTGGGAATATCTTTTTTCCTTTAGAAACTAAGTGGTCTCAAAACATAAAATCTGTATCTGAGTTGCTCACCAAGATTAGAGGTAACATGATGACACTTGTTTCCCCTTTATATTTTCGTCAGAAATTTTGTTAGAACCTTAACAACAAACAGTAAACATAAATCATATTTTACTGTAGAAAATACTTTTGGGGAAGGTGTACTTTCATAGCTTTAGTGACATTTCTCATCCACAATTAGAATGAGAAAATTGTGAAGGACAAGTCAAGAAGAGGGAATTGTACCAAAATATTCTACAATTTAGATATAAAATATCCGGTGTTTTGTTGTTGTTGTTTTTTTTTTTTGTTAGTGTATATTTGAGCATTTTGCTTAAAAAAAACTAGAACTTCTTTTTAATGCTTCCCAATTGTTAGGTGAATGACAGGGCCATGTTTCTGAAATTCTTCACAAACTAGACCTGTCTCAGACAAGGAGAAATTTCAGTGCTCCCTAAGTGCACATTTGTTTTGCACAGCTAGTTATTCCTATGATGAAGATTTAACTCTCAGGTTTTCGGCATGTAAACAGAGCCCTTTTAGAACAATCTTTGCTTTACATTAAGTTGGAAATGAAAAGTATTTCTTTTCAAATCTTAGACTTTCAGAACTACATGCAGGTGTCTCACTTTTCTATCTGCTCTCCTCTTCCCTGCTCAAAGTTTACACCTTTCAGTTTCATTGTTTATTATCAGATAGGTACCTGGTTAATATATGTAGAATTAGATAAGGAAAGCCCAGTCCTTTGGAGAAGGATCCTCAATGAATATAACGACTACACCAACTGATGTTATGACATTCTGACAGTCATGTTTTTCCCTTTCTATTATTTTTCTTAGTTCTGTATTTAAATAGTAGTACACATACTTTCTCTCTTGCCCACTGGGATAGTCTTAAAAGATGTTTTTAAATTTTAACTACATTGTGTAGTATTAGATGATTAAGTTTGATGCTAAAGAAGAGATATGACAATACACCCTTCTATGCTTCTTTGCCAGAAGTGCAGGATTCTAGGAGGAGAATACAATATATAGCATTAGACTTCTTTGATGTGTTGGTTGGTTTTGTTTATTAATATGTGATGTAACAGCAGAATTAATCAATAATATTTCTTTCTAAAAATATTCTTGCTTGATGATCATCTAATCATATGTATCACACAATACATAAAACAGGAAGAATTGTGCTCTTCAGTTATTTCCCACAGTGATTGGGGAGATCCAGAATAGAGTCCAAGTTGAAGATTGAGCCTCTGTGGCTTGTGAGATCTTCAAGATCAGTGGCGTCAAAGTCAAATAGAATCTAACTTCAGTGAATTGAATATTTATTAAGAAAACAACTAATTAATTGTGTATGTTGTAATGCAATTTTTTTATTTGGTTAAAATACATTTTGGTCAAAATACATTTTAATCTACTTCCTTCTGTAGACCTCTAATCTGGCATCTCTCCTCCAGATGTTCCTCTTTGGTTATCATAATATATTTGTTGCATCAAAACTCAGAAAAAATGAATAGCTCATTCTCCTGAAATGCCCTTTCTCTTCAGGATCCTGCAATATAGTCTTGTTCAGTTGTTATATTCAAAGGACATTGTTTCATGAAAAATGTGTATGAGATTGTCTTCAGTGCCATGTAGTCAAAGAGTTAGTATAGGGCTTCCAGACCAATATCTTTGAAACAATGTGATTTGGAGTTCCACATGTTAATTTCATGAATTAGCCATACCTTTCATACTGGCACTTGCCAACCAAAAATCTTGAAGTCAGTACCTGTACAGGGAATTTTCTGATATCAATTCCCTCTGTGTATTGTCCAGTGTGTTCAAATATATGACACCAACCAGCATGATCTGTAACACTTGAATGGCATTCTTTTCAGGAAAGGTAAATATGTAGATAATCAGTTTAAATATCTTCCCATGAGTGCCTACATCAATTACCACATAGACATGATCCATCTCTCCCTTCCCCTCATCCCCTAACACCTTGCATTCTGATTACTCATCCCCTCAATGAGCCCTCCCTTCTATCACACCCCATCCTTCCCTTTTCCCCATCTTCTCTCTTTTTTTTTGTAGGGCAAGATAAATTCCTATACCCCATAACCTGTGTTTCTTATTTCCCAGTTACATGCAATAATAATTCTCAGCATGTGTTTCTAATACTTTGAATTCCACCTTCTTTCCCTCCCTCCCTCCCTCCCTCTCTACCCATCCCCACTGAGAAGTCAAGCAATTCAATACAGGCTATATATGTGTCATTTTTCCGAAGATTTCCATAATAATCATATTGTGTAATACTAACTATATTGCCTTCTATTCTACTATATTCCCCCCCTTTTTGAAAATTCCCTCATTTGACCTTCTCTCTTCCCAAAAGTGTTTACTTCCAATTACTCCCTTCTCTCATTTTCCCTCCCTTCTATCATTCACCTCATCCCACTTGTTACCTCCTCCCCTATTTTCTTGTAGTATAAGATAGATTTTCATACCAAATTTAGTGAGCATGTTATTCCCTCCTTAATTCATATGTGGAGAGAGTAGCTTCACTTCCCCCCTCTTCCCTTCTCCCTTTTCTTCTCCATTGAATTAGATTTTTCTTTATCTCTTTTATGAGTTATAGACGGCTCATTCCATTTCTCCCTTTCTCCTCCCAGAAAAGTCTTAAGAATTACAAATATTTTCTTTCCATTTAGGAATGTAAACAGTTCAGTATTAGAATGTCTTTTATGATTTCTCTTTCCTGTTTATCTTTTCAAGCTTCTCTTGATTCTTGTGTTTCAAAGTCAAATTTTCTCTTCAAATCTGGTCTTTTCATCAGGAATGCTTGAAAGTTCTCTATATCACTGAATGACCATTTGTTCCTTTGAAGTATTACACTCAATTTTTCTGGGTAGGTGATTCTCGATTTGAATCCCAGTTCCTTTGACTTCTGGAATATCCTATTCCAAGTCCTTCGATCCCTTAATGGTGAAGCTGACAGATCCTGTGTTATCCTGATTGTATTTCCACAGTACTTGAATTGTGTCTTTCCAACTTCTTGCAGTATTTTCTCCTTGACCTGGGAACTCTGAAATTTGGCCACAATATTCCTAGGTGTTTCTCTTCAGGTCTCTTTCAGGAGGTGATTGGTGGATTCTTTCAATATTTATTTTGCCCTCTGGTTCTAAAATATCAGGATAGTTTTGCTCTATAACTTCATGGAAGATAATGTCTAGACTCTTTTTTTGATCATGGCTTTCAAGTAGTCCCATAATTTTTAAATTGTCTCTCCTGAATCTATTTTCTAGGTCAGTTGTTTTTCCAATGAGATGTTTCACATTATCTTCTATTTTTTCAAACTTTTGGTTCTGTTTTTGAACTGCTTGGTTTATCTCATAGTCAATCATTTCCCTGAACTCAATTCTCTCTTTCAGAGAACTATTTTGTTCAGTAAGCTTTTGAACCTTCTCCATTTGGCTAATTCTGTTTTTTAATGCCTCCTTCTCCTCATTTGTTTTTTGGACCTCTTTTTCCAATTGAGTTAGACTCTTTTAAAACTGCTTTTTCCTCAGCATTTTTATGATTTTCCTTTAGCAAGTTACTAACTCGATTTTCAAGCTCCTCCATTGCCTGGTCCCAATTCACATTTGCTTTGGCGGCCCTGGAGGGAGGGGTCTTAACTTCCTGGGACAGTAAGCCTTGTTTTTCCTCATCCAAAAGAATGGAAAGAGACACCTTTTCATCAAGAGGTAACTTTCTATGGTCTTATTTTTTCTCTCTTTTTTGAACATTTTCCCTGCCAGTTACTTGACTTCTGAATCCTTTGTCAAGAGAATTGACTGAGCTGCTCATTTTCCCTGGGCTTTGGGTGGGGGCAGAGCTGTCATTCGGTGTTGAGGTTTAGATCAGCTGCTCCCTCTTGCCAGAGACTTTAAGCTGAGCTGCCTGAACAAGGCCTTCATAGCTGCCTGATGTCTACTGTTGTGGCCTCTGCCATCTCCTGTGGCTATTGCTGGAGAAACCTCATTCTCTCTCACCTAGCTGGAAAAGTCCTCCCCCACTGACCTTTTGGAGCTTTCTTTGGCACTTGTAGGTTGAGGTATCTGGGACCCTCCCTGCTAGGAGCTCTGCCCAGAGGTCTGTTCAGGTTCTGTTCCTCCCAATGCCATGGCAGGGCTGGGCTCCATTCTGCTCAGCATCCCATGAGATAGACCTTTCCTGTTGGCTTTCCAGGTTATTTTTGGCTGGAAACCTCTTTTACTCTGTTCTGTGGCTTCAACTGCTCTAGACTTTGTTGAGAGTCATTTTTACAGATATTTTGTGGGCTGTGGGGGAAGCACTAGAGTATATATGTCTTTCTACTCCACCATCTTGGCTCCTCCTCCTCTTGCTTGAATTTAAAAAATCATGTTTGACCTCTTCCATGGCCTCAAATCAATGCTTTTTTTTCTCAGAGGCTTCAGATGTAAGAACTTTGATTCTGTTGTCTTCTTTTGAGTGGTTTTTGATCTTCATTGTCATGATGGTAACTTTATATAGTTGGAAGTTTTTTTTCTGTTGTTTACTCATTCCTCTATTTCAATTATTAGTTGATTTTAACTCTGTGTTAAAGTATAACTCTGCTTGTAGGGTGGAAGGCACACTGCCTCAAACTTCAGGGTTTTATGCAGCTATTTTCAGAGATACTTCTAGGGACCTGTAAGTTTTCAGTTCTTTCAAGGTGGCATGATCTAAAGAGAGGTGTTTGCTTCTCTCCTGAGCTGTGCTCTTGTCTGTGAGTCACCACAAGCACTGTTTTCTGCATTGGGACTGTGATAAGGGTTCCCATTCACTGTGCCTATAATCTCTGGTTTGCTAGTGGGACTACCACCCAGGACTACAACCTGGATCCAAGTATGGGCAAAGTGACACAGTCCTGCCTTAGTGCTAGCAAAAAAGTTCCTTGTAATATCCTTCTGACAAGTTGTTAGACTCTTCTACCATGGGTGGTTTGAGAGCTGTGGAAGCAGCCACTGCCTCTGCAGCTGCTGATTTAATCTCTTTCAAAGCCTGCTCCTGGTTTGCTGTGGCTGACTCTGTGTTGGCACAGCTTGTGCTCAACTGGGCTTTTCCTGCTGACCTTCTAAGTTTTCTTTGGCTGAGAGATCTGGAAACTGCCACAGCTGTCAGTGATTCAGTTGACCTGTAGCCTACTGCAGATATGTTGGGGCTCAGTCTGTATTGCCTAGATTTGTACTTGACTGTGGTCCTCTCTCACCCTGGGGCGACAGACATTTCCAGTCACCTTCAAAGTTTTCTTAGGCTAGAAATTTGTTTCATTTCATCTTTTTGTAGTTTCTGCTGCTCTGGAATTTATTTACAGTCTCTTTTAAAAGGTATTTAGAGAGATTTGAGAGTTCAAGATAGTGTCTACCTGTATTTCACTATCTTCCCCGCAAAGATCATTTTAAAAAAAACCAAAATTTTGTAGCAAACTATATAGTGTGTGGCTTGGACTACTTACCTAATTACTAGGGTTAAGATTGTTCATAAATTAGTAAGTCATTATTTCTAAATATATAAAACCATAAAACACAATTCTGAAAAAAAAGATTTGCACATTAAGTATTTATGCAACTCATTTTTTTTCTCTATCTCTGTATCTCTTTCTCTTCTCTCCCTCTCCTTGACTTTACCTCCTTTATATAGTTCTCTCTCCATCTCTGTCTTCCATTGTATCTTTTGGCTAATCATTCTCTCTCTCTCTCTCTCTCTCTCTCCCCTCCCCCTTTCTCTCTCTCTCTCTCTCGATTATACTATATCTCAAAGTATGGCTGGATTCTTTTCCCTTTCATGAAGGTCAAGAGAAAATCAAATTATTAGAAATATCCTCCATAAAACTCCACAATATAAAATCTTTAACTTGACTATAAAAATGCTTCAGGTGACCTTGCCAGCTAGTATGGCATGCAAAGAATGATATCAGATCTAAGGTAAATGCACGGTCAAAAACTAACCTGAAGGTGAGGAAGACCAAAGTATTTCTTATGATGATTTCTAGCATCTCTGAACAAAATGTAGATTAGGTACTTTTGGATGCATTCAAAAGATGTGGTAAAGCCTATCTATATACATTCTTTAAATCTCAATGGCAAATACTAGGTATAATCGATACCATTTGTCATGAATATAGTTCATACCTCTTTCTTTTCATGCTATAAATATGAAGAAACTCATGGGGTTGCTGGAGGGATCCTATGTTTCTTACCCATACAATCTCTAAGGAAAAGGGAATGAAAGGCCCCCATTCCTGTGAAGGAAGATTAATGGTGAAAAAATCATGATTAGCATATAGGCTGGTGGGCATCAGGTTTCTATAGAGTAAATTATAGTAAAATCTCCTCAGAAACTACTTCAAAAAGAAATATGCCTGGTACTACCAGTGTACTTATAAAAGCTTTTTTAAAAATGTCTATATTTTTGATAGCTGAGAATAGCAAATCAGAAAAAAATATCCTTTAATTAAATCTCAAACTGTGTAATTTACACCTCTTAATGTTTCTAAAGCTATACCCAATAAAATTATGAAACATAAATATTTTCTTTCCCATTTTCCTATATATCTTTTTAGTGTAGATATTATTCTATTTCACACCCCTCAACCCATCACATGCCCCAGTCACCCAACCAGCTCCTATATTTAATTTATCTAGAACAAGATATGCTAGATCTGATTAAGTTATTAGTTGCATCTTAAAAATGATTTCTTTTTAAAAATGAAATCTTCTGTACTTTATGAAATTGATGTACTGGGTTATAGCAGTGAGAATAATATTTGAAGGGAAAAAATAATGGTCTTAATAGTTAATCACAGCTCCACTGATAAGTCCTTTGTGGGTAAATCACTTAACTCCTTATGCACTTATTCTAAATTGGCATCACTTTCCTTATCTTTCAAACGACAAAACAGGATTCATGTTCCTTTTAATGAAAATCAGTGAAAATGTATTTAATGCCTCTTTTCTGAGAATACAAAGACATAAATGAAATTTTTCTTGCCTCTACAAACTAAAATTCTACTGTTCATGTGAATGTGAGAAGGAAAAATTAATAATGTACACAGATAAAAAAATGAGAAAAGCTAATATTTACATAATATTTTAAGGTTGACAAATACTTCCTATGCCTTCAAATCCACACAAACATTCTATGATATAAGTACTATGACTATTTCCATTCTAAAGATGAAGAAATTGATTCTCAGAGAGTTTAAGTGTCACAGGCAAGGTCACCTAACTAGTGAACATCTATCTCAGGATTGAAATTCAGGTCTTAACTACAAGTCCAGCAATCTAATCACAATTCTATACTGCCTCAATCAGCAATGTATATATTCATACACAAGTATGTGTGTATATACGTGTGTACAAACACACACACATGTAGATTATGTGTGGGTATACATGTATATGAATATGTATGTGTGTATGTATATATGTGTGTATATGTACGCACATACATGGACATAGACATGTAGGAATTTAGAGAGGGTTCGATGAACTAGGGAGGCCTTAGAAGAAAATGTTAAAGTACAAAATAAAAAACGTACCCAGAGTAAGCAAAATCTGATCTTTTGCTGTTTTTGTTTGTAGCAACAAGTATAATGACTGAATAATGTGATTAAGGAGGATCTTTCCCACCCATTGCTGGGCCTGGGAAGATGTGTATAAAAGTCCACACCTTTTGTTAATGAGACACTGGTTCTCCAGGGGTGTGATGTCCTCTGGCTATAAAAAGTCTATAAAGACTCTGAGGTGTGGTTTGGGAGCTTAGTTTATTTGCCCGAACTGGTAAACCTTGAAAACCCAGATGTTGGTGCTTCCTTCTCTGGTAACTATGGTCAGACAGTTGAACTTATCTGTTGATTTGTGATATATGTACTGATTACGGTCAAACAGGGGATGTTGATTTCTCTGTATTTTTTCTAAAGTTCAGGGCGCCGACTTTCCCCCTGAACTAAGTATTTGATTACATGTGCTTGATTAAAGTGATGGTTAACTCATCAAAAGTTGGCTTTCTTTTTAGACAAGCAATCTAAGAACCTGTGATAGCAGGTCCCCTTGTGTATGTTGGGTTGCTTACTGATACAACTAAACAAAGTAAATTAGACAATTGACAAAATTCAACATGAAGAAGTCAGGAAGGAACTGTACAAAGTGTCACATAAATCAGGGCTTCTTAAACCTTTGCAAATTACAATTCTTTTGGTATCATTTTTTGGCGTTGCATGGCTTGAGAGCATGCACAAATCAAGGTCCATGTAATTTGCATTCAGAACCAAGGGTGCAATGTAGTTGCACAATAATTTTTGTTCATTGCATATTCAGAAACATTTTAATCTTGCCATATTTTTCACAAACCCTCAGTTTAAGATGCAATGAAAAGTACATCAACATGGGATTTAGGGTTTCCAAGATGTAATGGTGATTCTGTTATCAGTGAGAGTAATTTTCAAGGTGGGGTGAAGGGCAATTCCAGCAATGAAGAAGAACACAGGTGCAAAACAGTCACAGTAGATTTTCAAGGCAGGTGAAGTAGATCAGGGAGAATATCCTGTTCAGGAAAACAGAATGTATCTACCAAGATAGTTGATTCTCTTTAAAAATATTTTTGACCAATTTTGTTAAGAATATACTTTAAAAACTATACCTGCAATAACTGAGTAGGTAACTGTACTACAGTTGGAGTCAGGAAAACTACAGTTCAGATCCTAAGGTCTTAATGAGCACTGTCATCCTTGGCAACTCATTTGACCTTTTTTTTTTCAGATGAAGGTTCTTCATCTATAAAATAGGAAGGAAGATAATAGCACTTACTTTATAGAGTTGTTCTGATGCTCAGATGAGATAACATGCATAATGCCTTGTAAACTTGGATGTTCTATGGAACGCATAGATATTGTGAATATTACTTGATATACAAAAATAAATCCAGGAAAACCTTTTTTATTGGAGTGATAAATAAACAAATAACTTTTTTCATTAGAGAAACACATTAAGTGCAAAAGGGAGTTTCAGGTAAATTACTATTAAAAAATTTGAAGAAACAAAGATCACTTTCATCTGAAAGATAAAAATGTCTTTCTGGCAAAAAAAAATGAACTCAGACTAGGACTTGAAAGAAGGAAGAGCATTCAACAGACTGAAATTATGAGTGTGAAGTTAATAATAGGTATGAGAAATAGAACAAGAAAAACAGGAGCTAGGAGTTTGTTGGATAAGAGTGGGAGACATAGTACTTTGGTTTGACTATGACATAGAATAGGTGAAAATGATTAGGATGAGATAAAGCTGTGAACATGTATTCACTCTGGTTAACAAGGATCATTTAATGATGATTCAGATCTTACTAGTTTAAGGTTTGAGAAAGAGGGCAAGATGTAAGAAATAATATCAAAGTGATTGGTGAAGTCTCTAAGAATGACTACAGAAAGAATATGAGATGAAAATAAACAGAAGTCAAAATCATAGAGGAGAAGGTGAAAGTGACTCACATTAAGGACTCCACTCTTCACACTGAGGTGATCAGTAGGCAACAATGAAGATCCAGAGAGATGGCATAATTGAATGGCATTAATTTTATCATTTAGATTATTGAAGTGTGGTAAGAAAGCAAGGTTATAAAAGTGATGATCCCCCATAATTAGAATCCTTCCTTTTAGTGTTATACAATGACTAAGGTTGGTATGGACACAAATCCTAGAATATTTATGAGCAGATTGGCGGTTCAGTGAACACATAGTTTATATATCTTTCATACTAAATCCAATTTTATTAATGGGCTTATGCTTCAAAGAAGTCATAAATAAGAAAAAAATGTCCCCATGTACTCAGAAGTATTTTTGGTAGCATGAGGGGAAGTCCATTGAATGAGGAATGCCAAACAAATTGTGGTACTTTAATGAAATAAACTACATTATATGTTATAAATACAGGGAAGCATAGAAAGATCAAAGCAAAATTATACAAAGTATGCAAAGTCAAATGGATATACATGTATACATCATACACATATGTATACATACACACACATATATATGTATGTGTGTATATACATACACCAAGTAACTGGAACCATGTAAATACAAAGAAAAATTGCATGTCAAAACATCAAAAATAAATGCAACAAAGAAGCCTGGGGGGGAGTGGGGGAAGGTAGATGGCAGAGTAAAGCAGAGGTTTCCTAGAGCTCTTCCCCCAAACCCAGAAAAATACCTGCAAAAAAATGACTCTAAATAAATTCTGGAGCTGAAAATGCCACAGAATAATGGAGTGAAGCAAATCTCCAGCCGAGTACAGCTTGGAAGGGTGAGAGGAAGAATTTATCATGCTAATCTAGTGTGGGCCACACCACCACAGATGGAAGATGAGCAGGTGTGGCAGGGGTGAAGGGAAGATTGAGTCACTGGCATCTGTGGTGGTGTCCATACTTCACAGTCCAAAAATGCCAAGGACAAATTGGAAGGACAAAGTGGAAACGAACCTGTCAGACCTATGTGAGGGAGTACAGTGGTCTGAGCCCCAGCCCAAGGGCTGTGGAGGGATTGGAGGATTCTGTGGCAGCAGCAACAAGGACAGTGGAAGAAGCTGATTCTGGAGTTCTAGGCTCACAGACTGGCTAACGTACAGCTCCCATCACCACTGGAAGCAGAAAACTACCTTGACAAAGAGTTCAAAAGTCAAGTAATTGGATGGGGACATGAGCAAAAACAGGAAAAAAAAGTAGACTATAGAATCTTAATTTGGTGACAAGGAAGATCAAAATATACAACCAGAAAGAGACAATTTAATCAATACTCCTACATCCAAAGCCTCCAAGAATAATATGAATGGATTTTAGTCCAACTTCAGGGTAATGGAATGGGTCAAAAAAGGATTTTGAAAATCAAGTAGGAGAAGTAGAGGAAAATTTGGGAAAAGAAATGAAAGTAATGAAAGAAAATCATGAGAAATGAGTCAACTGCTTGCTAAAGGAAAGGAGACCCCACCAAAAATGCTGAAGAAAATAACACCTTGAAAATAGACTTACCCAAATGATATAGAGGTTCAAAAACTCAACAAGGAGAGGAGTGACTTGAAAAATGGAATTGGCCAGATGAAAAAAGAGGTCCAAAAGCCTATTGAAGAAAATAATTCCTTAAAAATTAGAATAGAGCAGATGGAAGCTAATGACTTTATGAAAAAATCAAGAAATTATAAAACAAAATGAAAGGAATGAAAAAATTACAGGCAATGTGAAAGATTTCATTGGAAAAATAGCTGACCCAGAAAATAGTTCTCCAGGAGAGACAATTTAAAAATTATTAGTCCACCTGAAAACCAGGATCAAAAAAGAGGTCATAGACATCATCTTCCAAGAAATTTTCAAGCAAAACTACCCTGAAATTCTAGAATCACAAAGTAATGTATATATTGAATGAATCCATTGATCGCCTCCTGAAAGAGGTACCCAAAGGAAAATCCTAGGAATAGCCAAATTCCAGAGCTCCTAGGTCAAGAATAAAGTATTGCAAGCATCTAGAAAGAAATAATTCGAGTATTGTGGAAACACAATCAGGATAACACAAGATCTAACAGTTTCTACGTTAAAGGATCAAAGGGCTTGGAATATGATATTTCAGAAGTCAAAGGAGCTAGGATTAAAACCAAGAATCATCTTCCCAGTAAAACTGAGTATAATACTTTAGGCAAAACATGGTCATTCAATGAAATAGAGGATGTTCAAGCATTCTTGATGAAAAGTCCAGAGTTGAATAGAAAATTTATCTTTCAAATACAAGAATGAAAAAAAAACATTTAAAGTTAAATAGGAAAGAGAAATGATAAAGGGCTTACTAAAGTTGAACTGTTTGCATTCCTAAATGAAATGGTAATATTTGTGACTCTTGAGACTTTTCTCAGTATTAGGATCATTGGAAATATTACATATATACACGTATATGTGTCTGTATATGTCTATATATACACACAAATATATAAACACACATACATGTGTATGTATATGTGTGTATATACATATATGTACACGTGCCTTATATATGTACACACAAAGTCTATATATATACAGGTTACAGGATGAATTGAATATGAAGGGATGATATCTAAAAAATAAAATTAAAGAGTGAGAGGAATATGTTGGGAGAAGGAGAAAGGAAGAAATAAAATGGGGTTAATTATCTCATATAGAAGAGGTAAGAAAAAGCTTTTTTTTTAAAAAAAAAATGGAGGGGAAGAGAGGAGAAGTGAGAGGGAAAGAGTGAACCTTACTCTCATTGGATTTGACTTTAGAAGGGAATAATGTACACTCAGTTTGCTATGAAAATCTATCTTAAACTACGGAAAATAAGGGGGAAGAGGGATGGTGATGTGGAGGGTGATGATGGAAGAGAGGCAAATGGAGGGAGAGGATAATTAGAAGTTAACACTTTTGAGGAAAGACAGACTGAAAAGAGAGAATAGAATAAATGGGGAACAAAATAGGTTAGAGAGAAATCTAGATAGTCTTTCACAACATGATTGTTATGGAAGTGTTTTTTCATGACTACACATGTTTAACCTATATCGAATTGCTTTCCTTCTCAATGGGTGTGAATGGGGGGAAGGAAGGGTGAGAAGTTAGAACTCAAAGTTTTAAAAATGAATGTTAAAAATTGTTTTATATGCAACTGGGAAATAATACATACAAGCAATGAGGTATAGAAATCTGTCTTGTCTACCAAAAAGTAGAAGGGAAAGGGATAAGAGAAGGGAGAAGTGTGATAGCAAGAGGGTTGATTGGGAGAAGGGGTAATCAGGATGCACACTTTCTTGGGGTGGGCAGAAGGAAGAGAAGGGGAGAAAATTCAGAACTCAAAATCTTGTGGAAGTGTCTGTTAAAAACTAAAAATAATTTTAAAAAAAATGAATGAAACAAAAATCATAAAGATAAGGAAGTTCTCTAATTCAAAGACATAAGAAGATATCCCCAATATGCCAGTTTGTGGAGGCAGGAGGTCCAGTTTTATTTTGTTAATATGTTTTATCTTTTTCAACATATTGATTCATTGTTCTGAAGTTTTCCTTTCTCTAAAAATGCCATTTGTCATAGTAGATAACTCTCTAAGAAGTGCTGTCAGAGATAATGTTTTCAATAATTATAGTGCATTAGGAAACAATAAATATCAATACAATCTTTTGTAAAAGAAAAATATCTGGGAAATCTGTTTTTTGGGTAAATTGTCATATAGTCTAAAGGTGTTCTAGGTTCTTAGGGTCATTATGGACAACATTGGAGTGCAATGTACCTTTGACCTGATTTTCACCTCCACACTTTAAATGTGATCTTCACTGTGAGTAGCACATAATTTTTTTCTCTTACTGTCACTTTATAAGAGGACACATGAACTGTCATTTATAAAGCAAAAACATTCTTAAATTTTTACATGTGAGCCATAGATGCAAGGTTTCAATGAGAGTCATTACTCAACAAGAAAATATTTTCTTTAGTGTCTCAGTGATGAATTCGTTAAAGATTAATAAAATTTTGTACTACATAATTGTAAAAAAAACCAGACACCTATTCAAAAAGTCATCAAATCTTCTGAATTTTACAAGAGCATACTTGCCTGTAATTTTTGGTTTTCTAAACTGCTGAAGATGGTTCAATTAAACCTTCTAAGGAATATCTTCCAGTAGACCTTTTATTTAATAACCCACTAGTTTAATTTCTGTATCTACATTTTCATCAAGGTATACATTGACAACATTGATATCCTATTTTTTTTATCACTGTGCATATTTTTTGGAAAGTTAGGCATTGAATAAGCTCAGCATGGAAGGATTTTAAGAGTCTACTGATCTGATAACCTAAAAATTATGGTTCAAACCTGGTATTACTGCTGAGTTCTGAAGAAGCATGTGAAAGATGTATTACCAAAATCTCTGAGATTCAACGTAGTCTCTTCTTATCTGATCATCTATATCTTTTATTAATTTAATATGCACATAGCCATGAAAAAGAAAAATTCTATCCATCTAAATATACTTAATAGGGATATGTGCCATTGAAATATAGAATATTTTACATGTTTCTCTCTGCTTCTATCTTCCAACATGACAGATGTTCCTTCACTGTGATTTTTATAAATTTCTTTGAGAACTGTAATAAAAATCTTATATCTAAGAATTGAGGGCACATGAATCAAAACTGTGTGAGAGTACTGTGCATTTTCAGAGATTGAAAAAGTATAAAGATATTTATAATGCACATTCAGGATAGACATGTGAAACTTTAAGTAAAGAAATTATTGAAATGTTGCAAGTTAAATATCTAGGAGAAAAAAGCAAATTTCAAGTAGTAGATACAATGCATAGCGAACTGAACAAGCCATTTCTATAGGGATAATGACTTTTTTGCAAGCAGAAAGTATTTTCAATGAGAGAACCTTGCAAATATTAATGAATACTGACAATAAATGGTATAAAATATGGATTATCATCTTTTTTGTCTATTGAAAAGCAGAAATAATCAGGTTAGAAGTGATCTACTCAAGGTCATAAAGTAAATCTGCATTCCTTTGCACACATATTCAGTGAAGGATATAATACAATTTTAAAATATAAAAACACTTTTTCTCAAATTGTGAGTCCTTACGCTCTTAGTTGTTTGAAATATTTGCATCAAACTCAATCTGCAGTCACCACAGAATACTTGTAAACAACCACCATATAAATTGGAAATTTTAGGCAAATAGGTTGAGCCACACAAGCATGGGTACTATTTGGTTATGGAGTTCTCTTTTACAAACTTAATCCCCCCAAATATAGTGTTGAATGGCTATTTTTACCCTGCAGTCAAAATGTCTGGATGAAAATTCTGCTTCTGATACTACTTTATGACATTGAAAAAGTTATTTAACCTTTATGCATTGGTTTCCTAATCTATAAAATGAAGAAACTGAATTTAATAACTTTGAAGTCCCTTCCACTTGTAGATACATGATCCTACAACCAAAGGTTTGGAAGAAGAATGCATATTCCTTGTTGAAAAGTGATATACAACACTAAATAAAAAAAGAGAAGTTAAGAAAGTACTATATTTTATGACACAACTTAACATCCATGGACATAGGGTCATTAGATTTTTAGATGAGGCTGAAGTTTTTATAAATGTCAAAATATTTTAAGAAAGATATGGCATGCTTTCTATGCCTGCAAATCAATGAGCATCAGAGAAATTCCTGTAGGTAATCTAAGAGATAATTTCCTCTCAAATTGCAAAGTTTACCAAATGGAAACTAAAAATATATTTGCAGCATTGAATTATTTGAATATAGAATACTAAAAGCTTGTCCTACAAAGAACTCATAGGATGTGTGCCAGTCTTTGAGGTCTCATGGGCCTCCTCCAGAAAAGATGAATATGTGAGACTATCACCATAAATCTTTGAAATTGAGTTAACTGAAAGCAGTTGGCTCTATAATTTGAGTAATGGCCATTGGGAAAACTGAGATTTTAAATGATAAAACTTACAATTGTAAATCCAGATTTGATTTGCTTTTTTCCTAAAACTAAAGTATAATGTGGTCTCATTTAAAGTGAGATATTCATGATGTTTGACTTTTTATAGGTCAGACAGTAATATAAAATACACTTAATATCTGACATTAAAGCAATATGGCAATAACACTTAGAAACTTCATGAATAATAATTAAAAGTGTGATTGGTTCAAAATCACTCCATACTGGCTTTTGAATTCTATTAGCTTAGAATGCCAAATTCGTAGATGGATGAAGTGATTTTCTTTGTAAGATGATTCAGAGATGCATTCAGTAAGAATGACATTGATTTGCAAAAATGTTTTATGTTATATTTGAAAAGTATATAATATTGTTTATATTATTTTTAGGTTTCTAATTTTTATTGCTACTTTTGGGAAATCACGATAAGAAATACATATATATTATATATATATATATATATGTATATAGTTCTTATATGTGTGTGTCTGTGTCTGTGTCTGTGCATCCAAGCAATGCTACAATTGTATCTTTGGAAAATAAACTCTTTTGATAGATTATTGTCATAATGGTTTCATATATGAAATTGGAAATATCTTCGTTAATATCAAGAGCAATAACATAGCTGTTGATAAAAGTATGAAAGACCTTGTAAATGTCTGTAAAGGTTTTGGGGGATCTTGCCAGATTTTCAGTTCCCTGAATATTCAGCGTTAGCAAAGTAATAGAATTTTAACAAGACTATCAAAGAAGTTGTTGAAAGGATGCAGTAAAATTCTAAGATAGTGAATTAATTTTATGAAAAAAAAAAACCTTGGAATTCCTACAACTGAAATAGGAAATAAAATGAATTTCTTGTATAAAAAAAAGTGATTTTCATTTGATAGACTGTTTAGCAATTACTTATGAAAATTATCAAAGTGCACCTGAAAAGGATGTATTGAAGTTACATTTTTGAGTCAACTTAGTATCAACATCCCAGTCTTATGGACTTTATTTTTGTTTTGATGGTTGAAATACAATACTTTCAGACACAGATAGTCATCAGACTAGAGCTTTACAGTGACCAATGTTTCTGTGTGTTTTGAGTGTTCCTTATGTGTATGAAACTCCTGAATATTATTGTTTTAAATTTTAATGATTATTTTCTGTTCCATGATGGATTTAAAGTGGAAAGGGTAAATAAGATAAAACTCTACATGTTTTGATGTTTTAATTCACATTTTAACTGGATTTTTAAATGATATTACAATAACAGGAGAATGGCAATAAAATCCCAAAACTATGATTAAACTTGCTATTTGAGGTAACTTGGAACTGTGATTTCATATTTTCTTAGCTTCAATTCCATCTATGATTACCTGAACTGTCACTAAGACAATATTCAAAGGAAATGCCATGTGTTGTTAAAAACTAAGTGTGAACTATAGAGGCCATAGAATGTGTGTGTCTGCAAAGGTTGAGAGAATGACTTTATAAATATGATTGTAGGATCCTCTTGGCTAAGTTTTCTCACTGTTTTTATTGTGTTATTTCAATCCTGTGTAACTATATATCCTGTGAATAATGCAGAACTTTGCTTTATGATCGGCTATTCCATAATAAAGGTCAACTGAAAGTCTTATCTGAAATCAAATAGAGCTAAGGAAACTTTATCCTGTTAGTCTGAGGCTTATGTCAAGTCAGTCTGTGCCCTTGAAGAAAGGACAGTATTAATATCATTATAGTATAATCATGGCCTTCCTCTTTCCTTTCATAACAAATAGCTACAGAGAGGGCAGATGGAACACACACACATACACACACACAATTCACACTCGTATATACATGGTTGTTGGCATCTGTGTATATGCATGTTTATCTGTACACACATAAACATGTATTTATGCATACACATGTACATATATACCCATGATATATATGAGAAATGTACATGTATGTGTGTATATATTTTTATATATACATACTTGTACATATGAATATGTGTCTATGTCTATAGACATATATCTGCAATACTCATAGATATATGTTTTCTCTGCTTTTGCTTTAGCAACCGAAATCTCTGTGTATTGTGTGGAGCCCTTGTTTCCAGGGGCAATTCTAATTTCTCTAACTTACATTGTCTAATGCTTACTAAATGTAATTACTTTGAGTATAAGATGTTGGGGAAAGTTCATCACCAGTATGGAGTCTATCCTTCCTTAAAGGAATTTTGCCAAGCTCATGATAAGATGGACAATGAAGAAAATGACTCATCTGACTTGAGTCATTTTAATAAACTGCCTTTTAAACTTTAACCTAGCTTTCTACTTCTGTAATTTTGCTTCTTCTAGTATAAGAATATTCCTCCCAAGGAGGAAATTGTGGGGAAACACTTTATCACATAGTTTGAACCTAGACGGTCATGGTTGAGAGACCAGACATGTTACTCATGAATCAGTTTTGCATAATGCTTAACCCCAGATAGCCAAGTCATGCTGACCCCTGAAAACTTCCTGGAGATCCAAAGATTGATACAAGTAATTTCCAATTTCCTAAGATATACACTTTATTCAATCTATGTATCTCTCTTGGAAATTGTCTTCATGATGGCCATTTTATTTTCTTGTGCCTTTGTCTGAACTCTATCATTGTGTAACTCGTACAAGTTTGAGGCAGGCAACTATCCCTTTTTTACTACATTCTGTTTGCTTCAGTTTCCTCATCTGCAAAATGAGAATAATGAGTGCACACCGGTAGCACCAATATGATATGAATGGTGTCTATGGAAGCTATGAATATGTTGGCATAATTCTGAATAGTGAAACACAACACATTCTTCACATGGGAGAGAGAACCAAAACATTTATTCAGACACCAGAAAGTCAAATCCATCATAGTAACAAAGAAATCTATACATAATAGAAATGCAGAGGTCAACACCATCCTCAAGTCTTCTCTCTGTTAGGCTTCCCACAAACCAGCTCCCTTAAACAAAATCACAAACAAGTTCTTCCACTCATGCTATCCAATTGCCTTTTCTCTCTCTCCCTCAGTCCTGACTGCTCTGATCAATTTCCTCTCAGCTCTTCTCTATTTCTGCCTCTTCCTGCTCCACCCCTTCCTCTTTCATATGACTTAGACTCATGTGACTCAGGCTTCCCTGTGACTTAAGCAGATCACATGGGAAACATCTTCCCTTACGCAAAAATATATTAACCCATTATGGAAAAGAATGCATTAACAATGCATCAACTCCTAGGGCTGTTGTAACAATCAAATGAGATCATAATTGCAAAGTGTTTAGCACAATGCCTGGCAAATAGTAAGCACTATATAAATGATAGTCAAATGAAGAAAATGAAATAATGCATGTTATTTCATGTGTTTTTAGAACTGTGTGAGGTAGAGGAGAATAGAATTGAGAATTTGACATCCCTTTCCTAGATGTATGGGAAAATGAAGTTCTTTGTCAAATAGGTTCTAGTAGCATTCTCTTTATATATACATATATATATATATATATATATATATATATATTTAATAGCTAATCAGTTGGTAAAAGTAATGGCATCTCAAAATGATTTTAAATGGACCAGGGATTATGGATAATTCATAGAGCATTAACAGAAAGAAATGCTAGAAAAAAGAAAAGTTATATTTGTTTTTTTATCTTGTTTAGTATTAAGGACAAAGACCCAGATGGAGAAAAGGATACCAGACAGTCAAGAAGATGAACAATGAATTTGCTTACCAAGTAAGAGGGATGAGTTAAAATGCTAAAAGTGATACAGGTAAAGAATGGCTCAAATTGAAAAGTGATTTAATTCAGGGAACTGACCTAGACTTTCAGAATATGTGCAAGATTGAAATTAATTCAACAAAAATAGATGGTATCTACTTTAAAATTGCAAAATAGTATCTTCTCATACCATTATTAAAGATATTTTTTGTTCATCAGATGACCAACTTAACTGTGTGTTCTTTCTGATCACTTATTTCACAGAAAACTTCCTAAGGTAATAACTACAGTTGAAGAAAGCCAAATATCTACTGTTTTGTCATAGTTCTTAATAGACATCATTCGACTTAGCAATTGAGACTTAATAAGTTTCCAATTTGAAGAATTTGAGTGCATAGTCACTTTCAGGCAAATGCTTTAGTTAATGCTGCACTTAAATCTAAAGACAAGTGATATTGAAGAAAGGTGCTGCTGATTCTGATGAAAATCATTTTGAAGAACAGATAGTCAATCATATGCACAGTGGGTTTCAGCAATACATTTGTGAATATGAGCAAACTTCAATATTTTGTTTTGTTATTTTATGTCTCACAAATTACTACATTATTCTTAAATCAAACAGATTTCCATGCCTGACAAAAGCAAAACAAAAAATGATTGCTATATGATGCACACACACACATATATATGTGTGTGTGTATACAGATACATATATTATATACATATATATTATATGTATTCTAAATATAAATATATAATATAGAAAAATATATAATATATATAAATATATATAATATAAAAATATAAATAAGTATATAAATATATGTATAAATATATTTGCATTTATGAAGTTTAAAAGAGTAAGTCATGTATTTGTCTTGAAGTATGCTTCTCTACTAGTAGCAGTCAGTAAAACTAGGAGTTTTAAAACTGGTACATATAGGGAACTTAGAACCATAGAGATGAAGGCATTTGCCTGACAATACACAAGTAATTAATGCCAGAGCTACAACTTATACTCAGATCTTATGACATTTATTCCAGTGATTTTTCCTCCCAAGCATCGATAATAGGT